>WWET01000184.1:646770-658459 GCA_011038615.1 Limnodynastes dumerilii | reverse complement strand
TGGGAGGGGGAGGGATTTAGATTAGCCAGGGAGGGCGGGGAGGAGGCAATGTCCATGCGGACATTGCACTGATAGTTAAGGTAGCCCTATAACACTCATAAGTGCCATAAGGTACCTAAAAACGGGGGCCGGGATAGAGGTAGGACGGGTGAGTTAGGTGCGGATCTGTCCACACCTTACTCGCCCGGATCTGTGACTATGGTTCAGAATTCTGTCTCAGGCCCATTATTATTATATTTTTTTCTTTAGCCAAATTATTGGGTTATATAGATATTTTGATAATATGTATGTTAATTTTAGTATTTAAAATAACATTTAGAAACAATGGGGTAGATCCAGAACTCCGCTCGTGTAGCGTATTTACCCGTGCGTACCTTCTATACACTCCCCTTGGTACACCTCTTGAATGTACGTATTTTGTTCGAGATCCGCTTTCCAAACCCTACCTTAACTTTTGTCCACGTAACCGCTGTCATCCGCACACGTACGGATGGGCAACACGTATTTATGCAGCTAAGCACGCCCATACTGTGCACTTTAAATACAAACTCCCGCCTACATAGCGGATTTCAGACATATTTTGGACTCACGTAAAATTGGTGCGCCCACACGTACGGATTTACGCGACAAATACGTGAATGACCCATGCGTTTACATTTACGCGAAGTTACGGAGCATATTTTCTATTGTGCGCATGCGCAGTACTTACCAAAACGCAATTTTACGTATCCACCACACGTAAAATCGCTCACAAGCGTTGTTCTGTATCTGCCCCAATGTGATTTTGAATAATATAACTACAACACAGCATCATCTATTTACTAAAATGGCCGTGATGTGCATACCAACAGGCGTTTTCTTTAACTATTCTTTTGCTGATGCTTTCCTGTTCTCGGCAGACATGGCTTTGATAATAGGCAGCCGTTTTTGCCGTAGTAGACAGTATTTATCTCTGTGATTGGGACTTGCTGGAATGTTTATCTTTGCTTGAGTTGCTTGGCTATTGCAAAGCTAGTTGAAATGATTCATGGGTCTGACAGATGTCTGGTACAGCTGGATGTGTCCTTGATTATCCCCAAAGTCTGGACAGCACTGTCATTCACCACAGCCCAAATTATCTCTGTATCGACGGTGGAGTCTTGCATGACAGTACTGTAATGGCTAATTACTAGGCATACCTTTGGTACTGAGTTCATAACAGTTGAAGGATGCAGAAGAAAAAAACAAAACTTATTTGTTATCTTAGTAAGGAAGTAGACATTGTGAGGCTTACACAATACTATTACATTGTAATGATTCATGTGTTTGTTTTTGTAAATACACAATTAAAAAAAATAAAGGTTTTGACTGAAAAATATCAAAGGATCAGCTACCATTCATCTCTGCTTATATGCATGCAGTCAAAAGGGACTACTTTTCTATAAGCATCTTTGAGACATGATTTATGAGTTATTTTTTAAGCACCTGACATCGCAGGCAATCAGACGCTGCAGTTTGAGCTTTAAACTGACAAATATCAATAGAGAATATCTGATTCATGTAAAAAGCTCCATGTTTTGTTTTAAGTAATTGTTTTGTGAAACTTGAGTAGGTGAGCAAATAAAAAAAAAAAAAAAAGGGGGAATAAAATGTGGAACATCCTGACAGTGATGGATTATGGATGGTGGAAGCAGCTATTAGCTGGGAGAGCAGGGAGGAATATACTCAGAGAGGCATGCATGATGAACAGGTTTCTGATGCAAGGCAGTCTTTAGTACATAACCTTTCTGTGATACAGACATTCAAGGACTGCAGGTATCCCCCTCTTTAAAAACTTCCATTGCGTTACAGTCTCTTTCTTTTGCTCGACTGTAAATGAGCAGTTCTTGACAAACAATGTTTGCACAGAACAGATAGATAGGGAGTAGAGGGTACGAAATCCCATTCTGACTTTTAGTGAAGATGATGAGTTCCCAGGAGAACAGACAAAGCAGAGTAGGAACAGCTTTTCACAAAAAAGAATACAGTAATTTGCCACATCCTGTCCATGTTAAGTCTGAATGTGACTCCTGTCTTAATTACCAGACTTACAAAGCTATTCTGGGTTATACTGGAATTTCTCGTTTTCTTAGATGCAAGGAGGATGTCGCCAAGTCACATGAATGTTCCTTCAAAGGTCCATGGTGACTTTTTTTTTTTTTTTACATGCTGATGGTTGAACGTAGTAGTCAGGTGATTATACTGCACTAAGGCCACGTGTTTGTTATATTTGCAATAGCATTTTTGCACAGTAGACATGGAATGATCTCATTATAGCTACACATTTTTACATTGATCTTTCTTTTAGAATTGGCTAAAAGGGAAAAAATATTATTTTACTTCTTCTTGGTAAAAGGTGCATGAAGCACATTGACCAATATCTGCCATGAGTAAGTGAAAAAATGATGTCTTACATATAACATGTCTCCTGTTTGGTTTATTTATCCCCATTGATAATACATTACTCAAGTTACCAAATCTCCTCAACACCAGATCCTAAATTAGGCAACTGCCATTCATTATAGTAGTGTAATTATCATGGGAGAATAGGGGGTGCAGATGCAGGGGTAGAACTACCATTGGTGCAGCAGGTGCAACCGCACCGGGCCCATGCTGATACAAGGGCCCACAGCCATCATCACTGCATCTCTGAAGCTCCCCCCCCCACAACTCGCTAGGTCCATCTATGTGCAGATGCTACAGTGTTTGGTGTTATGAGGGGGTTTGACACAGCCGCCCCCTTACACCACAGTGTTTACAACCCCGGTACCAAACATTGTCCCCGGTTTTAGGGGCTATATGACAGTTATAGTAGTCTCAATTCCAGTAATTATATGACGCATGAAACCTCATATATTTATGAAACGTGACTTCGTGCCACACATCCATCTTTGCCAGACTTTCTTCCAGATGGCTACTGTGCACTGGGTTACAGGTGATTTTTCTTTTGGGCTACCCCTGAATTTGGGGATCTAGCTTATTTTTGCAGCATGCAGTTTTTGATGGTGCCTCTTAGCATACTTTTAGGTCCTTCATGACTTTCTATGGGGGGAGTCCTGAGCTTATACGCACACTTCCAGTACACTTCCCCTTTTCGTGGAGAGAATGTGGTCTTGTGCTCTTTTCCTCACCCCCTGTTTTTGGAAGGGAGTTGGAGGTCGGAAACGGACCTATTGTTTGAAATCCCGGAGGATCCACAGTTGGGTCACATATCCGGAAAGTGAGTCTAAGGAAGAAAAGAAAGAAATTGTGAAAAAGCTTTAACCCAAGACATCGAAAGGGTGAGTACATTACCTTTGGTGTCTGGACACTTACCTGTACGGACGGTGGTGCACTATATTCTGTCTTTCCCGAGGAGTGGACCTTTCATATGAGGGACGGAGGAGATACTGCAGGAATAAGATACTAGAGGACCCTGAAAAGAAAATATTCCATGCATTAACTCAAGACACATAAAGTGTGAGTAATATACTTATTTTCTAAATTTGTCTTCACCCTATATAACGGTAATACACGAGATTCTGATTTATTGTTATTGAGGGCGGTGGACTTTGGTGAATAAAGGTGATAGAAGAATAAAGGAAGTGAGGCAGAACCCTGGAGAAAGATCTTAATTAAAGCCCAAAATCCAAGACACTGAAAGTGTGAGTGAGAAATTGTCTTGTGTAGAGAAGCTTTGACCGTTAACAGGTCTACACAAAGTGTTTATTCTATTTCTTCGAGGATAAAAGGAAGAAAAGGACTTTCATACCGTGACCTAAAGAAAGAAAATTGGACGGGAAGGAGAAAATTGAAAAGAAAAAGTCTGAACTTTATTCCACAATAAGAAGAAGCAGATGTGAGTAAAGGAATGATTGTTTCATTAATTCAACTTAATATTTAAGTGGAACAAGTAAGGACTCTCCCTAAGATTTGGAACACTTAGGGAAGGAGAAAACAGACACCTAACAGGACTAGAAAAACTTATGTGGATTCTCCCCCTATAATATATAATTGTCTATGTATATTTTCCTGTTTTAAGAAAATATTTAGGGTTCATAGGTGTTGACCCTTAGGGGTTGTAGGATCCCAGTGTATAGGGAAGCTCAGACTCTTTAGTTACCATTTTTGACAGTGGGCCGTATCCAGAACTACGGCCGTCTTCCATAGACGGCCGTAATTCACTGAACAGTTGCTACTGCGCATGCGCAGTATCTATTGTACGTAATCTGCGTATCGTTTCGATATGTAGATTGCGTATATGCGGTCTTTTAGATGGAAGACGGACGTAGTTCTTGATCCGGCGCTATGACCAATTAAAGTGAGACGCATTAAAGCAGAAAATAAATTTATTTTAAATATTTGTAATGTGTATTGCAATGATGCAATTGGTTAATTTATTAAAAAAAAAACATATAAATTGATTGAATAATGACATGGGTTTAAAAAAAAAACTGACAGTTTAAATAACATATGGTATTTTTTTGAATTTATATATATGAATACTGGAACATAATTTACTAGCTATAAAAGAAGAAAAACAAATGTAGAGAATGGTTGTTTTTCTATAGTATAGAATTTGCAATTATCCTCCTAACCATAAGTCCCCACCCCATGCAGCCTAACCCTAAGTCCCTCCCACAGCCTAACCCTAAGTCTCCCCCCTGCAGCCTAACCCTAAGTCCCCGGCAGCATCGTTTCCGAAAGTGAATGGGTGAGTATGCAAATCGCATAGTTACCCATTCATAAAAAAAAAAATCTAAGAGGGCTCGCATTCAAAATAGGGACAGACGAAAAACAGCTTTCGGCTGTCCCTAATTCACAATGCGAGCCTTCGCAGCTGGGACTCGCATTGAGTACAGACAGATCCACACCTAACTCACTGGTGCAGCCCCTAACCCGCCCCCCACTTTTAGGTACCTTATGGCACTTAAGAGTGCTATAGGGCTACCTTAACTAACCATGCATAGTTTCCTACTTAAGAAGACAATTACACACAGAGAATGCCTCTCCCCTCCTCCCTCCCGCCGTGCCCGGTTAAACTAAATCCCTCCCCCCTCTGACTTCTAACTAAATCCTCCCCAAAACGGAGAGATAAACATGCCTCTTTCTTCCAAAACTCTTTAAAGACCGCACGGAGACAATCTGCGTACCTAACTGGTATGTAGATTGCGTTAATGTACTACTGCGCATGCTCAGTAGTTACATTCTTAAAATTACGTATCTAAGAAGCTGGAGCTTCTTAGGTGTGAATCCGGTCCTAAATATTTAGTTTTAACTCCCTGTACTTGAGACATGATGTATTCTCCTGGTTCCAGGGGCAATTCTCCACTTATCTGAAAGAAAAACAACACCGTGACCTGCAGGAGACAATGGGGAAGTTAACACCATGGGTAAGGAAAATATCAGTCCTGGACAAAGCCTCAGAAAACCTCTTTTTCAGTGTGGAATTTTTAACTATGTCTACAGATTCCATCCGCAAACATAGAAGATGAAGATACATGTTACGACAAACAGGGAGGGATACTCACCATTCACTTGTAAGCTTAATTGCCAAATCTTCTCCAGCTGCCACTCAATCAAGGGACCAAGCTTGCCTGTTCAGGATCTTGTGCTCTCTGCCCACTACACCAGGTCTAGTGCCCACCTACCACTGGATCAAGCACCCTCTCTCTAGCAAGGCCTAGCTCCACCTCTCATCAGAAGCCTAGACCCCTTCTAATAACCAGGCCTAGCGCCTGCTCTAACTAGGGCCTAGAGCCATCATAACCACAGTGCCCAGTGCCCTCCTAACCACATAACTTAGAACCACCTAACCACAGAGCCTAGTACCCTCTAATCAAGGGCCTAGTGTCCTTCTATCCACAGAGTCTGGTGCCCGAAATAGAAACAAAGCCTACTGCCTTAAACTATCCAAGGACCTGGTGCCCTTCACTAATCTATAGAACCAAATACTATTTATACAAAGGCCTAGTGCCCTGAGCCACAATGTACTTAGCATAGGTGTTAGTGGCTGGGATTACAGCAGTCCAGACCTGGCTAGGAACAGTGGAAAAAACATCTCCCATGACACTGCTTGTTGCCTTGTTAGGAGGGTTCCTAATCAAGGGCCTTACAATCTGTTACTCTGCTAATCTACTAATCTGCTCTCATCTGCTTTCTTCAACCTCTTCTGGCTTCCTGGTTCTACTTAATGCCTTCAACTCTGATTTAAGTAGCCCTCTAGTGGACTGCATTGAAATGGTTCCCTGTTTGGCTCGCTGCCGTGCCATGTGACCGCCCAGCAACAAATGGAAATCAATCTGCTGCTGGTGAGCATGGCTTCTTATAATAATATAAAACATAAACATGTCGTTTTGGTGCTTAACGAACCAGACTTCTGTACTGTTGACTTTTTCATGTGTTAGAGAAGACATTGGGGTAGGCCCTGGCTTTAGAAAGTTCAGTCACACAAATGGGAGTGCTTAACTTTGTGAACCCATGTATGCTTGTTTATTGTGCCCCTATGATCACAGAATCTCCCAATGAGCCTGATTCAGAGAACCGTCCGCAAAAAGTTCGCAAATATTCGCACGGACGTAGCAAGGTAACACCCATGACACTCCCCTCACACGGACGGGGCACAGTGACTTACAAGTACCTCAACCCACCCGTACATTTCAGTGTGCAGTTCTATGCATGTTTTGCTGCCGTACGTGCGTATCTACTTAAACACGCCTTCACCTCGCCCTCAAATGGTCATTTAAATGTCTCCCCCCACCCACTTACACGCACCTTTCTCCCCGGACGGATTATGAACACGCCCCTCTATATGGATCTTCCCTCGTGCGATTCACAAGTCCATGCATAATGGACTTCCGTGCGTAAAGTCAACGTAGATTGCGTAAATTTAGTTACTACGCATGCGCAGTTGAAACTTCCCTAAAAATATGCACGGAACTTCTCGCAAATACGGTTCTCTGAATACGGCCCAATATGATTACAAAAGATCAGAGTCAGATCCATTGTTATGTGCACCAGATTCGTACGTCATGTGCGGTATATGAAGTACATAAAAACTCGGTGCGGTATTCAGCCACCCGATGCTGAGTTCTGTACACACGGGAGGCAGGGTGCAAATAAGTATTTCAATCGTACAGTTAAGTTATACAGTAACGGCTTGGCTAAGCCCTTACGTACAATTCAGTATTCCACATGGAGGGGTTTCTGTGTGGAATACTTAAGGCCGGGCCCTGGGCACAAATCCAGCATTCGCATGTAAGAGAGCAAATGGAGTGCCCTGTTTTCCTGGGTGTGGAAAGTTGTATACTAAAATATATACGTTAGTCTCCGCAACAGAGGCTAATGTGCAGATTTAACCCTTGACTCTTAACTCTGTAGCTGGACAATAACTATGGACCGAATTCTGACCTAATAACGTCAGGTCACTTATGCATGCAAGGTACGTAAGTGGCCTGACTTCATGCGCCCTCCAGATGTTACGCTAGGGTTACTATAGTAACCCTAGCGTATAAACAATCGGACGCCATAGCTGGCGGGGGGAAGCATGCAAATTATAAAGTGTGGATCTACGGATCAGCGGTCGCATGGACAGAATTAATGCAGGCTTATGGCAGCGTAAGCTGCCTTAAGGCCTGCACAAGAGAGGGGACATAGACGTCCAGACCCCTGCATGTATGGAAAACGTGCGGGGGTCTGGATCCGGTCCTATTATATTAATTATAACACTACTACTGCTATCAAGGCTTCAAGGAATGTTTTTATTGTTCCTTTTTTGTTTTGATAGCTGTGTGTGTGTGTTTGTTCATTTGGATTCAGATGAAATTTGCAGGCCTGGTTTTTGGGTCAGCCCTCTTCCCCCAGAGAATGGGTCTGTGGCTTTGGCTGCTCATTGAAGGATATCGCCAAAAATGGTTGTTTTACAACACAATATTGATGGCGTGTCAATAGCTATAATTGAAAGGGCTTTCACACGCCTCCCACACCTGGTCTCTCTAACACATCCGTTTACATATGTAATTGCTTGTAAAATGCAATTGCTTTCAGCCACATGGGAGTCAAACATGATATAAGTACATAAGTGTTGTTGTTATTCCAGACCTTCAAACATGAGTCGTTCCACTACCCTTTACTATTGCATCTTAATTGAGTCGAATGATGTATTTATTAAAGCGTCAGTTCATTAATTCGGTGCAGGTGACTGCGTTTAGTAACCAACATGTTATATTTGGAACATGCAATTCTGTATTGGATGGAAAAACGTTATAGGGTAGGGCACATTGGTCCGGATTCACAGTTACGTAGTTTTCGTCTTACGTACGTTGTTTTAAGAATTGAGCTACTACGCATGCTTACTAGCTTATATACACTATCTACGTACTATTTCTGTACGTAGATTGCGTAAACAGCGTTTACCAGAACAACGTTTCCGTGCGTATTTACACCTGGCGGAGATGTAAAAAGGCGATTTAGTATGTACTGAGCATGCGCACAACAGAGGATATGCTATGTAACGTAACGTAACTCTGAGTGTAAGGGCTTTTGAGGGGGCGTGCCTATTTTACATTAGCCGAAAGTACGATGAGATTACACAATGTGGGTTTGCACATTGCCAAACCCAGGCAGGGTTTGCATTTAAATCGTACAGTATGGGCGTGCTTAGCGGCGTAACTAGGTGGTGCCTATACGTACATGTGCGGACATGAGCGGTTACCCTGCCAAAAGTTAAGGTAGGGTTTAGAAAGCTTAAAGCGGCCAGCTACGCTAGTAAACGGATTGCAAGCGGAGTTCTGGATCTACCCCAATGTACGTAAGACGAAAACTATGTAACTGTGAATCCGGACCATTATTACTATTATTTCTGCAACTTAATTTACGAATATACTTTAAAAAGCAATATAACAGGGTTAAGCACAGACACGCAATAGCATCACTTTCACTATTATTTCCTGTTCAGAAAACTCAGCTCATTGAAGTTTACAAACCTAAGCACTGCGGTGTCATGGTGACATCTCAAGGGCTCCATTAAACACGCACCATGCCATTTGCTAAAAGTTGCAAAATGCCATGTAAACTGCTCCATATTTTCAAAACGATGTAAACAATCTTCATGGCAATTGTAGCATTAGTTTTAAAACTTCTTTTGATTGCTCTGGGTCCTGTAAAAGAAATTGAATCGTAAACATGCTTATTTCTCCACAATGGAAAAAAAAAAACAGCGCGACACATCTGATTTTCTTAGTAAGCAGCCACAAAAGAGCTTTAAATAACTCAACTTTCCGCCACGTTTTATTATCCTTCGCCACTTTTATGGTATTATCTACTGTAGAAATGCAGAGAGATTTGTAAAACACCATAGCATTTAAGTCATTACATTTTATAGCTAATTTCTAATGTGGGCTTGATATTTTATGAGCTGAAAAAAAGAACTAATTTGCATTAGTGACAGTAACTAGACAAATTTAACACCTGGCTCTATTTGAACTAGAAATTAAACATTAGCTACTTGTCTACAAAAGGAAAAAAAATCCGGGTACTCTGAAATATTTGCTATATTTATTGTAGCCTTATGGAAAGTGTATAAATATTTGCATCATCGAGATGGATTAATTACTATCATATTATTTACGTGTTTTAAATGACTGGACCTTGATCTATGGATGGTGTATGTGTGTGTGTGTGTGTGTGTGTGTTATACATCTTACACAACCTAAGCACGTAAACAAATTGCAAATGTAAAGTCAAGTGAAAAAAAATTCCTGCAAGATAATGTTCATGGTAAAAAAAAATATTCTAGAACATTGCGGATAACACATTACCGTATGTTTAAAGAGCATGTAAATATAAAATCTGGAAAATCGGCACATCTCTTGTTAAATAGTATGGGATGTGACACAGTCGGCTAAAATTAACACATTGGTGGCATTTTGCTTGGTTCCTTGCAGTGATAATGCTGTTGTCAAATGTGTTTAGTGCACCAAATCTCCTGGAGACTTCAGCTAGGCAGCAAGCTTTTGACAGATTGAAGGTTCGGTGATAGGCTATCATGACAGATGGAAACTGGCACCAGCGTTCAGCTTTCGCCTATCACTGGGGACCTGGCCCCCCCCCCTCCCTCCCTTATTCTTCAGGGCTGAGCTTTGCAACCCTCCCCCCCCCCTCTTCTCAATGGAAGCTGGGGATGGCATTGTTAAATAGTGCATCTGTGTGAGTTAAGGCTACTTTGATGAAAGCATAAGGCAGACGCTCAGTGAGGAAAAAGACAGCCTCTGCACTAAATGCATTTTACATAGGATTGTGAAGTACCCCGGGGAGCGAGGATCTAACACTGCTTAAATCCAGACAAAAGGAAAGAAAATAAGACAACTAATAGATATGATCCCAAAACAAATATGATCAGAACAATTACACCGTGACTGGCATTTATCGATCAGCCAATTATACTCTTAATCCATTTTCCGTACTAAAGAAATACACCTGTGTTATCTTTACTTTTAACAATATAACAAAAATATTTTCCTTTTTAAGTTTAAGTAAATAATTCATTAAAATGGATAGTTTTATTAAAGATCAGAAATGTTAAGTCATTTTGAAAAAAAACAACCAAAATCTTTTGAATGGGAGATAGAACAAGATAGATACATTTACTACATCATTAGGAAGCAAAATAAGGCAAAAATGTATTTTCAAGGAAGACATTTTTTTTTTTTAAACATTAGGCACATAGTAAATATTTATTGTAAGTGTACATCCCTTTATTGTAAGTGTACAGACATTTTATATTTGAATTTTTTCTATGTAAATTCCTTAATAATCAACAGTGTTACAAGCAAAGTCCATGTTGATTATAAGAGAGGGAGGCCCATAATCAAAGTAATTTTTTACCGTAATCTACGTATCTTTTTCTTACATAGATTGTGTAAATGTGGTCTTAAAGACCGCATTTAGGCAATCTATGTAAGAAAAAGATACGTAGAATACGGTTGAAAATTACTACGCATGCGCAGTAGTAACAATCGCTAAACACCGGATGGTGAATACAGGGAGAGAGAGAGAGAGAGAGAGAGGGAGAGAGAGAGAGAATGGATATAACAAATAAAATAGTAAGAAATGAAGTGTCATATAAAATGTTGATATAATGTAATTTCCAAAATGGTGAAAATGTAAAAATAAGTGTATATTAAGGTTATGGGTACACTTATATATTAAAAAATAGTGAACCAGAAAGGAACATGAATTTAAAAATGTATCAAGACAGACTGTAAATATCGCAGTGCAATATGTCAAATAAACGATTCAAAAAAAGAAAAGCAGAGCAAAAAAATTCAAACATTTTTATAAGATGGAGAACCTAAGAGAAACTCACAGGCATAGTGGCCACAAGAAAGAAACAAAAAATTATATCAAATGAATAAATGCTTTACATACATACATACATAATTAAAATTAAAATACAAACTTAGATACCAATAATCCATCATTGGATAGATCACTATATGATAAATTAAATAAATTAAAAGGTATCCAGGCCGTACCTAGGCACAGTCTTTCTAGCTGCAGCCAGATCAGCAAATCTGGCTAGGTAGAAGGAGACAGCTCTTTTAAAGGAATAGGCACTTCCAAATCCCGTCATTTTTATTTTCTTGGGGGGGGGGGATTGTAGTTTTCGTCCAGGGCCCCAAAATAGCTATGG
>WWET01000184.1:626147-643377 GCA_011038615.1 Limnodynastes dumerilii | reverse complement strand
GATTGGTTGCTATGGGCAACATCTCCACTTTTCCAAACCTGCAGCTTAGTAAATCTGGCCATCAAAGTTTTATTGTAAAATTGTAAAATTTCCCTTTCTTTTCCCTTTCTTTTCCTATATTTTATTGGGTCTATTATATTCTTACATCTAATTTTTTTCCCTGTATCCATCTGGACACCATTAGGACTTTTTTATTTTTTAATCACATTTTTTTTAACATTTTTAGTTTTTTTTATTTACCAATTGTGTTATATATCTGTCATTCAACTATTCTTAGTGGTGTGAATAGATACACTATTGTTTGGCTTCACATTTTTGCACTTTCAATTTTTAATCTGTATATATTGATTGTATTACACACACACACGCACACACACACACACACAACTTAGTTGTAAATAGTGTTTGATTTATTGATTAATTGAACGGTACATAATGCAAATTGGTCCAATGCTTCAATAGCCCAAGTGGCGATTTATAACAGAACATATATGGAAGGGTAGTAGTGCAGATAAACAGAGAAAAATACAGCTTTAAATAGCATAGAAATGCAATTACTTAAGATATGCTTGCTCCACTGTAGTACAAGGGTGTGGGTCACTGCAAAGAATGTCCCTATTTCGATAGGGCCGTTCTCTCCCAGCCAGTTTTGAACTGGCTGAGATAGTGATTGCTTATGGCTCGAAGAGGCTTAGCAATCGATCCCCGGAGCACCAAACACGGTGCTCCAAAATGTGAGTGGATAATCAACCCCAACCCTTCCCCTAATTCTAACCCTAACACTACCCTTCCATTATCCTAACCCTAAACCTTCCCTGCAGCCTGACCCTAACCCTCCCTTCTCCCTAGCCTGACCCTAATACTCCCTCCTCTATAGCCTAACCCTAAGACTCCCCTCCCCGAAGCCTGACCCTAACTCTCCCCTTTTATGGTCCTAACCCTAACCCTCCCTTCCTAAGCGCCTAACCCTCCCCGGAGAGGTTACTCATCTTACCGTAGCTGTCATCCAGTGGGTCTGCGAAAATGAATGGGCGACTATGCTGATCAGCACACTCACCCATTCATAAAAAAAAATTCTAAAATTGCCCCCTATTCTAAAAAAATTCTAAAATGGCCACCTATTCTAAATAGAGACAGCCAAAAAGTAGCTTTCGTCTGTCTCTATTTCGCAAAGTGGGCCATCAGACCAGAGACTGCAACATATGTCCGACTATGACTATGACTATGTCCTTCATATGTCCGACTCTGGTGCCCTGGGACCAGATCCTGAGATGTATCCCACTATAACCAACAACTCTACACTACCATAAAACTGCAGATTTGTTTGCACTTAAAATGACAGTGAATTGAATGCATGGATTGTTTGGCCCTATGAACTCTCACCTACACTGTACAGGTGAATAATAAATTCCTCCCACTTGCAAGTGCAATCCACACATTCCCCTCCGCCAAACAGAAGCTGTGAGAAACATCTGCAGCCTGGAAATCTGGATAGCACAGATTTATGGCCTGATTGCATTGATGTTGGTATTATTGGGCTGGATCCAGACTTAAGAAAGAGCTTAAAATAAAAAGTGGAAAGTTACTCCTGGACTAAACCATGTTTATTGCAGGGGAGTCATATTTCATCTGTTGCAAACAGTATTAGAGATGAGAGGTGATTTCCTATCCCAAGTCTAAATAACAGTCTAACTAGTAAAGCTGGTCAGTATCTGTGTGCAGTAAGCACAAATATGTACCCCTGCATGCAAAGAGTACAATTAACTTGACTCCCTCTGAAATCAACATGGTTTTGCCCAGGAGTAACTTTCCTCTGTTAGGGCCGTATTCAGAGATCTGTTATGTAAAAGTACACAATTATACGCACACACGTAGCAAGGCAACACCCATGACACTCCCCTAACACGGGTATGTTGTTGGTGACTTCCGTCTCCATAGGGCAACCCTAACTGTACGCGTAGGCCCTTAATTACAAGCTAATTCTTAAGTCTGGATCCAGCCCCTATAGTATAGAGAGTCAAACCTGTCAGGAAATGATGTTATCAATCTTATAGGACTATAATTAGGATTTAAATCACAGTGCACACATTTTTCATATTACAACCTCTTAAAGCCTCCAAAATAGCTGCTATGGAACAACACCCCCTCTCAGCTGCTTCTCCCAGACAAGCTCCCAAACAGTATACACACAAAATGGAATATGCTCAATCAATTTTTAGGTTAATGCAAACAGGTGCATGAAAGGCCAGAGTACTCCGCTAACAGGGTCTCCAGAAAAGGAAAAAGGAATTAATATTACCATATTGAAAATATATCCAAGACTTAGGTATCGTTGAATTGGTTATGAAGTGCTATAAGCTAACAACTAAAAATAAATCATCTGCCAAAATGCAACTTAAAAAAAAATGATTATTTAAGTTATTAGATTACCGAATCTAATATTAGTAATTAACAAAGTAAATGGTAAATGAAGGATACTACTAATGAAATAATGTGAAAAATCAAATAGAAGTAAAATAAATAAACGATTATGGTGATGTACTTATAAGGGAAATTTTCTAAAATATTATATAGACCTCTTTTCCTCCATCCTCTTTGGTTGGTGTGAGTATTTGTTAGTACAAACAAATTAAATCTTAGTTCTCCATGATATTATGTCTCCTAATATAAGTGTTACATTATATCATGATTCCAAATGTCAGTGTTCCATTATGTTATGACTACAAATGTCAGTGTTCCATTATATTATGATTATAACTGACAGTGTTAAATTATACTATGATTCCAAGTCTCAGAATTCCATTTTGTTATGCCTCCAACGGCCAGATTTAATAAGTTGCGGGAAAGGAAAAGTGGAGATGTTGCCCATAGCAACCAATCAGATTCTAGCTCTCATTTTCCTATTACATACTAGAGAATGTCAGCTAACATCTCCACTTTTCCTTTCACGCAGCTTAGTAAATTTGGCCCCAAATCTCAGTATTCTGTGATATTATTCCACCACATGTCATTATTCCATTATACTATTACTCAAAATCTCAGTATTCCATTGTACTATGAAACCAAATATCAGAGTTTCAGTAAACTATGGCTACAACTATCAGTGTTCATTTTTATTATGTCTCCAAAATCTCAGTGTTCCATTATAGTATGATTCCAGATTTTAGTGTTCCATTATATAATGACTACAAATGTCAGTGTTCCATTTTACTGACTCCACGGGCTAGATTTACTAAGCTGCATGAAAGGAAAAGTGGAGATGTTTCCCACAACAACCATCAAAATCATATATATCAAAATCTAGCTGACATTTTCTAATATGTATTAGGAAAGTAAGTGCTAGAATCTGATTGGTTGCTATGGGCAACATCTCCACTTCTACTTTCCCGCAGCTTAGTAAATCTGGCCCCTGAAACTCAATGGAGCTGATGTTAGCCATTCATACACACAGTGGGAGCTTCCAGGCTTAAACCTGTATTACTCGCTGCCTGGAAGCTCCCACTGTGTGTATGAATGGGTGACATCAACTCTATTGATCGGCTCAGCAGGGGTCCCAATACAACTAAATAGTGAGTAAACACACTTTTATTGTTCTCAAAATGTCTCAATCACCTTTTCCCAGTGAGTGGGTCTGCTATAAATGGGTTTTCTTGCCATGAATGGTAGGTTTTTCCTGTTTTGGTGTAAGGTGTATCTGGTCAAATCTGTAGTATATTAGAACAGTGAGATTTGGAGTCAACGTATAATGGAACTGTAAAATTTGTAGTCATAATAAGATGTGGGGCTAGATTTACTAAGCTGCAAGAAAGGAAACATTGTTGTTGCCCATAGCAGCCAATCAGATTCCAGCTCTCGCTTTGCTATTAGATACTATAAAATGTCAGCTATAATCTGATTACTTGCTATGGGAAACATCTCCACTTTTCCTTTCTTGCAGCTTAGTAAATCTAGCCCGTGGAGTCAGTAAAATGGAACACTGATATTTGCAGTGATTATATAATAGAACACTAAAATCTGGAATCATACTATAATGGAACACTGAGATTTTGGAGACATAATAAAAATGAACACTGATAGTTGTAGCCATAGTTTACTGAAACTCTGATATTTGGTTTCATAGTACAATGGAATACTGAGATTTTGAGTAATAGTATAATGGAATAATGACATGTGGCGGAATAATATCACAGAATACTGAGATTTGGGGCCAAATTTACTAAGCTGCGTGAAAAGAAAAGTGGAAATGTTAGCTGACATTCTCTAGTATGTAATAGGAAAATGAGAGCTAGAATCTGATTGGTTGCTATGGGCAACATCTCCACTTTTCCTTTCCCGCAACTTATTAAATCTGGCCGTTGGAGGCATAACAAAATGGAATTCTGAGACTTGGAATCATAGTATAATTTAACACTGTCAGTTATAATCATAATATAATGGAACACTGACATTTGTAGTCATAACATAATGGAACACTGACATTTGGAATCATGATATAATGTAACACTTATATTAGGAGACATAATATCATGGAGAACTAAGATTTAATTTGTTTGTACTAACAAATACTCACACCAACCAAAGAGGATGGAGGAAAAGAGGTCTATATAATATTTTAGAAAATTTCCCTTATAAGTACATCACCATAATCGTTTATTAATTTTACTTGTATTTGATTTTTCACATTATTTCATTAGTAGTATCCTTCATTTACCATTTACTTTGTTAATTACTAATATTAGATTCGGTAATGTAATAACTTAAATAATCATTTTTTTTTAAGTTGCATTTTGGCAGATGATTTATTTTTAGTTGTTAGCTTATAGCACTTCATAACCAATTCAACGATACCTAAGTCTTGGATATATTTTCAATATGGTAATATTAATTCCTTTTTCCTTTTCTGGAGACCCTGTTAGCGGAGTACTCTGGCCTTTCATGCACCTGTTTGCATTAACCTAAAAATTGATTGAGCATATTCCATTTTGTGTGTATACTGTTTGGGAGCTTGTCTGGGAGAAGCAGCTGAGAGGGGGTGTTGTTCCATAGCAGCTATTTTGGAGGCTTTAAAGGGTGTATCCTGAGGTAAGTTTAGTTCTCAATTTAAAAACATATATATATGACCCAACATTGGGACTCTCATTGTTAGATTTAGGACCACAGTGAGCAGAAAGGCCTTGACGGTGGTTGGTGGCTTATCATATATTTGCAAATACTTCTGTGTTTTATTTTACAGATAGAATGGTATAGTCTGTTACTTAAAAAACAGTGTTGCTGGGGCATTTTCTTTGCTTTGTTTCAGTCATTATCAGATTACCCCTTGGCCTTTCATGCACCTTTTGCATTAACCTATAAATTGATCTGAGCAACTTCCATTTTGTGTGTATACATACTAGAGAATATCAGCTAGAATCTGTTTAATAAATTTGGCCCATGGAGGCATAATATAACTTTGACAGTTACAGTAATAACATAAGAAACACTATGGGCCGTATGCAGACTACCAGACGTATAACATACATGTCCGGTGTTTAGCGGTTTTTCCTACTGCGCATGCGTCATGCATTTTTTACATTATCTACATACCTTTTCCTTAAGTAGATTGCGTAAATGTGAGTGGGCTGTAACCTGGTAAGATCTTAACTAAGGGGCTAAGATACTAAGGATCTTTTCGCAATCGCATCTCTGAATCACCCCCATAGTGTATTGAAACTCTGAGATTAGGAATCATAGTAAAATGGAACACGAAGATTTAAAGTTATGGTAAAATGGAACACAAAGATTTAAAGTTATGGTAAAATGGAACGCTGACAGTTGTAATCATTCTAAATATAGTTTGAAATGAGAAGTTTAATCTCCCCTATGATATATTTTGCTATTTATTTATTTTTTAGAACATCCTCCAGCAATTAATATGATAATTATAAGACAGGTTGCCAAGAGCATATATAGGAGGGAGGTATTTAAATAGTACAGTTAGGTTCCTTTCATTCTTTACATACTATCCAGACTTTTACTCTACTGTGATGTATTTGACCTTATCTACATCTGATATCTGGCACCAAATAATAGCCCAAATCAGATAGACAGGAATCTCCGGCACTGTCCCAGCTTCTCACAGGATCCACAGGCAGGGGGGACTATAGACCTGGGCCTGGAGCTGATGGGGGCCCGCCGATACTTACCTAGCTCTGCGGCAGCAGGTATCAGTGGTATCCTACCGCCAATACTTGCTGCTCAGCAGGGCCTGATTAAGGTTTGTGGCGGCCCCCAACACACAAAAATACACACAAACACAACTGTCCAGAGGGCTGGATGTCAGTAATCTTCCTCCTAAGAGCACTATCGCGGCTACGGAACAGTGTATTTAAGAGGAGGATGTCAATCATTTACATCCATCCTCCTTGACAGCTGCAGAAGTGCTAAAGACTAGATGTTTGTGGGGGCCTTTTGTGTGGGGAGGCCCCCGAGGCAACTGCCCCAATCGTCCTGTGGTTAATCCGGCCCTGCTGCTCAGGGCTGCTCAGTAACGGGCCAATGTGCAGGGAAGAGCCTTTATTACTGCCCCTTTATATGTGCCCAGCGTTTATTACTGCCCCTTTATATGTGCCCAGCATTTATTACTGCCCCTTTATATGTGCACAGCCTTTATTACTGCCCCTTTATATGTGCACAGCCTATATTACTGCCCCTTTATATGTGTACAGTCTTTATTACAGCCTCTTTGTATATGTATCCAGCCTTTATTGCAGCCCCTTTCTTTATATGTGCCCAGTCTTTATTAATGCCCCTTTCTTTATATGTGCATAGTCTTTATTAATGCCCCTTTCTTTATATGTGCCCAGTCTTTATTAATGCCCCTTTATATGTGTCCAGCCTTTATTAATGCCCCTTTCTTTATATGTGCCCAGTCTTTATTAATGCCCCGTTATTTGTGTTGAGCCTTTATTAATGCCCCTTTATATGTGTCCAGCCTTTATTACTGCCCCTTGGATATCCATTTCTGTATGTATTTACCACATTTATTACCTGTTCCTCTTCCCCAGATCTCCCCCTTCACTTACCTTTACTGTACTCCTCTTTCTTCTTCCTCCTGTGCGGCATGCTCTGCAGGGATCCCCTCCGTGCCATTCATTCTATCAAGTGATCCCATCTGTGCTCTCCATTCTATTAGCACTGATTATACAGGGCTCCTACAGGAGCCCTGTAGGACCAAAGCTGTTAATGTGAATGACGCTGCTGTAGATGTACATTATGTAACATATGTACTGATAGAATCAATAGCGTGGCCACATAGTCCATGGCTGTGCTGTATATGTGCTGCAGACTATGTGGTGCCTAGGCCACCAGGGTCTGGCTCAAAACCCCCAAAGAGTGGCACAACCTGTGGGCACTTGCCCCCCTGTCCAGCCTGCCACTGTCTATTACATTGTATTATTTTTCTTGTTGCAATAAAATCTTGGTTTACACGAGTCATTTAAAATCCACCTATGAAATATTTAAAGAGAGAAAAAGACAGCCTAAGAAATGAATATACTAAGTGCAGATTTTAATAAAGGAGCAGACACTAACAGCACCATGACTGTTATACTTAGAAGCAGTGACATCAATTAAACATGCCCAGTCTCTAGCTGTAAGTAAGGAGTCATATCAGATATGCCTGTTACTAAGCCCAGAGGAAACCAGACATGGATTTGTTGAAGATTTTCAGCTAAGTAACACAGCAGATTGTGATGGTAATTGGGCAATTATTTCATATTGGAAAGTAAACTAGAAGATATTGCTTGTCTTTCAGCAGTGATCTAGGCAGAATTTGTTAACTCCATTTTCAGATAATATTCAAGCAATGTTACAGTTTTGTACTTATTTGAAGTATACATAAAAAATGAAGCCATATTGTCATGTACCTATTAACATGAGTCTATCTTTAGACACTGTCCCAGGTGCTTCTATGTGACACTGTTTTTCCCAGTTATCTTTGTATTTTTGTTTCCAGTAAAAGCTACAAAAAGATTCTTGGACTCTGGGGTATTGGAGAAAGAGTTGGGGCTATAATTTGGTTTGTTGGAAACAATGAAGATATTGTAATTGCACCCTCTATTTCTATACTAATGGAAGTGACCTACCTGACCCAATGGGCCTGATCCTGACCTACAATCGCCTTACGGCCGCCCGAGGTCTGTACGGCCGCTCTCGGAGCATGCACTCCCCGCTCTACCCTAACTTTACCCCTTCCCTCGCCCCGTCCACTCATGCCTTTTGAAGAACCTTCAAAACAGTGGAATTACATACGACATGTATGTAATTTCCCTGTCGGCCGTTACCGAGGATCTACCCCAATGGCCTAATCTATGCAACAATTTATTTACATTGGATTATGAACTTTATTCACAAGACGGGGGCTACTGCAGTTAGTAACCAGTAAACGTCCAATGCGTGATGGGTGTGACCTCCCCGCGACACTCCCCACTTAACACTTAACTTAAACTAAAAGAAAGACACAGACAACTTCTTTGGGAACTAAATTTGAATTTATAAATTTTAATCAGGTAACTTGACTGGTTATGATACTAGAATTAAATTTATTGATGGGGGCCAAGAAAGCAGGTAGCTTAAATAATGTGTGAACAATTAAAAAAATTATGTTTAATCAATATTAAATTAACATTGCAACCAAAAACATCACTATGTTGTAAAGCAATGCTTCAACTCAAATCAAATCTTAAATCCCAACAGCCTTCGGTACAGTGCTTCACTTAAGCGCCACGCGAGACCGTCCATATAGACGTGTCTACAACCTCCGTTAACAAACAACAACCACCGTTAACAAAATCTAGTGAAGTGGCTGCCTCTTGCAACCACTGAACTCCACCAATGGGCAGAGCTATAACAACGTTTAAACAAAGGAATTTATTCTCCGAATAAATTACCTGGGCAGAAATTCTAATCCAATTACAAGGTCCAAACCAAAATACAACCCAAAAGAAAGAGAGGGAGGATGGGTGAATCCAGAGGAGAAAAGAGGAAGTCATAGGGTCCAAACTGGCTTTGTTAAACACCAGGCCCCAGCTCCTCCCACACCTACTGGAACCAATGACCACCAAGCAAGGTAAGTGACACACTTTGGCCCAACCAAAGTTTACTTTTGGTCAGGCTAAAGAATAACCCTACGCTTCTCGAAAAAAAGTGGGACACATCCATTGATTATCACTACATTCTTGCTTTACGCTAAAAAATGGCTGACCACAAAATGGTATTGCATTGCACCATTGCATACACCTGCATGATAACATCATTGTGGCTCCACTTTTAGCCATCAATGTGTTCATAAATTGAGCAATCACTGGATCCCTGAGTGCAAAAAGAAAAGAAAACCCTGCTCTCATGTTTCTCCATCTTGCAGCTCTCGCAATTTTTTTGTTATGAAAGCTGGGATTGTGACTTTCGGTGCTTTGTGAAAAATGTGAAGTGCAAAACACAAAAAGTACACGGGGCTCAGACTAAAGCCCTTTCCAAAAGGAGATTAGCTCCAACTATCCTGCAGCATTTAAAGGGACCTGGGGCAAACAAGAGCTAGGGGGATCCTCAAACTTGTCCCTGGGGTCACCATAAGGGTCTCCCAGGACACAACAACTGTGCCTCTCCCTCTTGCCAGGCAATTGGAGAAGCAACAGTGGGACACACAACCAGGGGTGGATTGGGATCCTAAAGTGGCCCTTAAATTTTATTTTGAGGTGGCCTCACGTTGTTAATTTATTTTAGGTATAAAAAATTGGATATTTAAGTATATGCGGAAGACTATTACTAGCTTGATTACCAATACTTTCTCCCTATGGAACACAAAATTCATTATAAGAGGTTTATCTATAAGTTTACTAATCATTGTTTTAAGGTATTTAGGACTTTTTTCAATGTCTCCATACAATCATTACCTATATTTCTAAGGGTCAGATTTACAAAGCTACGGGTTTGGAAAAGTGGAGATGTTGCCCATGGTAACCAATCAGATTTTAGCTGACATTCTTTAGTATGTAAAAGAAAAGTAAGAGCTAGAATCTGATTGGTTGCTATAGGCAACATCTCCACTTTTCCAAAAGCACAGCTTAGTAAATCCAGCCCTAAATGTTTAATATCTTATCTCACTCATTTTATGTTTCTTGGATATGTTTTTGGTGCTTCCCAGGACACCTACTGGGAACCATCATGTTGTATTCTTGTTCAAAGAAACTGAAAAAATGTACAAGTGCCATGATATTGCAATCCTGAGGAGGGGCCACGTGCTTACACCATAGCTGAAATTAGCTGAAATTGTTTCTTGCAGTCTGCCACACAGCTATATTTCTCTTGAGACTGGAATCTTCTGCTGGAATCTTCTGCTGAGATTGCATAGGATGACCACACAATCACATAACACACATCTCCCCTCACATATCCTGGAATGTTGGTGGATTAAACTCACTGGTTAAATGACATAAGGTGCTACGCCACCTTCAGAAACTAAAACCACTTTTCTGCAGGAGATTCTTCAGAAATATATGGACCTTCAAGCTGATATGTCAGATGCCTTTGCCTCCTATACAGTCCATCCTATTGACGCCACCTTTGAAGTGTATCTACAAACCCGACGCTTAGTGGAAGCTTTTCTGAAAACCCAAGCCTGGTCAGGTATTGACAATATATGTCACAAATAATTTAGATGGAGAAACAAAACTAGGAAGCTTTTGGCAACTATCGTGATCTAGGCAGAATTTGTTAACTCCATTTTCAGATAATATTCAAGCAATGTTACAGTTTTGTACTTATTTGAAGTATACATAAAAAATGAAGCCATATTGTCATGTACCTATTAACATGAGTCTATCTTTAGACACTGTCCCAGGTGCTTCTATGTGACACTGTTTTTCCCAGTTATCTTTGTATTTTTGTTTCCAGTAAAAGCTACAAAAAGATTCTTGGACTCTGGGGTATTGGAGAAAGAGTTGGGGCTATAATTTGGTTTGTTGGAAACAATGAAGATATTGTAATTGCACCCTCTATTTCTATACTAATGGAAGTGACCTACCTGACCCAATGGGCCTGATCCTGACCTACAATCGCCTTACGGCCGCCCGAGGTCTGTACGGCCGCTCTCGGAGCATGCACTCCCCGCTCTACCCTAACTTTACCCCTTTAAGGCCGCATACCTGATCGCAACGGGCTTCCCCCGCCCCATCCACTCATGGCTTTTGAAGAACCTTCAAAACAGTGGAATTACGTACGACATATACGTAATTTCCCTGTCGGCCGTTACCGAGGATCTACCCCAATGGCCTAATCTATGCAACAATTCATTTACATTGGATTATGAACTTTATTCAAGACGGGGGCTACTGCAGTTAGGAACCAGTAAATGTCCCATGCGTGATGGGTGTGACCTCCCCGCGACACTCCCCACTTAACACTTAAACTAAAAGAAAGACACAGACAACTTCATTAGGAACTAAATTTGGATTTATAAATTTTAACCAGGTAACTTGACTTGTTATGATACTAGAATAAAATTTATTGATGGGGGCCAAGAAAGCAGGTAGCTTAAATAATGTGTTAACAATTTCAAAAATTATGTTTAATCAATAATAAATTAACATTGCAACCAAAAACATCACCACCAATGGGCAGAGCTATAACAACGTTTGAACAAAGGAAATGGTGATAATCTCCGAATAAATAACCTGGGCAGAAATTCTAATCCAATTCCAAGGTCCAAACCAAAATACAACCCTAAAGAAAGAGAGGGAGGATGTCTGAATCCAGAGGAGAAAAGAGGAAGTCATAGGGTCCAAACTGGCTTTGTTAAACACCAGGCCCCAGCTCCTCCCACACCTACTGGAACCAATGACCACCAAGCATGGTGAGTGACACGCTTTGACCCATCTACACGCAGGGAGTTTACTTTTGGTCGGGCTAAAGATTAACCCTACGCTTCTCGAAAAAAAGTGGGACACATCCATGGATTATCACTACATTCTTGCTTTACACTAAAAAATGGCTGAGCACAAAATGGTATTGCATTGCACCATTGCATACACCTGCATGATAACATCATTGTGGCTCCACTTTTAGCCATCAATGTGTTCATAAGTTGAGCAATCACTGGATCCCTGAGTGCAAAAAGAAAAGAAAACCCTGCATGTTTTCTCCAACTTGCAGCTCTCACAATTTTTTGGTTATGAAAGCTGGGAACGTGACTTTCGGTGCTTTTTGAAAAAAGTGAAGTGCAAAACACAAAAAGTGCACGGGGCTCAGACTAAAGCTCTTTCCAAAAGGAGATTAGCTCCAACTATCCTGCAGCGGTTAAAGAAACCTGGGTCGAACAAGAGCTAGAGGGATCCTCAAACTTGTCTCTGGGGTCACCACAAGGGTCTCCCAGGACACGACAACTGTGCCTCTCCCTCTTGCCAGGCAATTGGAGAAGCAACAGTGGAACACACAACCAGGGGCATATTGGGATCGTAAAGTGGCCCTTGAATTTTTTTTTAAGTGGCCTCACGTTGTTAATTTATTTTAGGTATACAAATTGGAATTTTTTTTAGCTTTAAGTATATGTGTAAGACTATAGCTTGATTACCAATACTTTCTCCCTATAAAACAGAAAGTTCATTATAAGAGGTTTATCTATAAGTTTACTAATCATTGTTTTAAGGTATTTAGGACTTTCAATGTTTTGGCAACTATCTCTATGCCATGGCCAAAAAAATCGTATATCATGACGTTACGACACAGGGAAGCTTCTCAACTTCTTATACGCACAGCGGACATCCAAAACATACTTTACTGAATACTACAAGGAGCTATATAAAGCGCTTCCACGCAACGCAACACGACAAACACAATTTCTGCAGTCGGCTAGGCTTCTTCCGCTCTCCCTGTTCAAAATTCAGTATTAACCTCAGACATTACTACTGATGAAATGAATTGAACTATTACATTTCACCATTTACAGAAAAACCCTTGGTCTAGATGGTCTGTCTGGTGAATACTATAAATTGCTTCAACCTGATTTAGTCCCCACATTGCTGGAATTATTTAACTCTATACTGAAAGAACATCTGGTATATCCGTCCTTTAACTCAACTTACACAACCCTAGTCCCAAAACCTGATAGGGACTACCACAACGTTGCGTAATATAGGCCCATATCTTTAATTGACATAGATTACAAATTATTGGGTAAAATTATAGGCAACAGACTCCAATTACTCCTGCCAGACCTATTTATGTATCACCAACTAGGATTATCCGAGGACAGCAATCCGTTAAAGCTATAAGGTCAGCTATAGCAGCATCATTAATATCTTCTGCCAACCGAAGCATGAATAACATGCTACTCAGTTTGGATACCACCTATGTATTTGACATTGTTGCATGGCCTCATCTAGTGGCAATGTTGGAACATAGAAATTTTGATCCGCTGTTTGTAACTTTATCAAATATCTCTATACTAATCCACAAACTTTTCTATTTAATAATGGCTCAAGGGGACCCATGATAACCATGGAGTGAGGCACAAGGTTGTAGACTGTTGCCCCTTTTATTTAATTTAGCTCTGGACCCATTGTTACACCTTCTACAGAACCACATGAATTTTAAGGTGATAGATTGGCGCCACAAAAATTGAAATATCTGCTTTCGTAGATGATGTCCTGCTGTGTATTTGGAATCTGCGGTCTTCTTTGGGTCCCATCCTGGTGCTTCTGAGGGGCTTTGGGCAGATTTTGGGCTTTTAGGTTAACATGCAAAAATTTGTTGCCCTGTGTCTTCGCATTGTCAATCCCCGCTAAGAAACTCTGTTTTCTGAAATTGGGACATCCGAAAGTTCCTTTTCGGATGTCCCTATTTCGACTAAAGCAGAGTTTCTATTTTTTTTTTTATGAATGGGTGAGTATACTGTTCTTCATACTTCACCCATTCACTTTCGCACTTACCGATATCCCTTCCACCACACCTCTGCCGCTGCTATTGCCAGACCAGGAACAGGTGAATAAACTATCTATGCGGGGTAGGGAAGGTTAGGGTCAGGATGCAGGGGAGAGAGGGTTAGGATCAGGCTGCAGGGGAGGGAGGTTTAGGGTCAGGCTGCAGGAGATGGTGGGTTAGGGTCAGGCTGCAATTAAGGGAAGGTTAGGCTCAGGCTCAACTTTTCGCACCACGGAGCTTTCGGTGCTCCGTGGATCGATTGCTATGCCTCATTGAGGCATAGCAATTCGAAATCCAAGCCAGTTCACAACTGGTTGGGGAGAAAACGTCCGATTCGAAAATGGGCCATTCGTACCGAAGCCCCACGCCCGTGTCTTCGTCCTCATACTTTTAGGCCAGCATGGGTGGTGGACCTGCCCTTTAAGTGGGCTAAACATTCTTTCACCTATTTGATGGAGATTCCTAAAAACCAGCTCAATTATATGAATTGAATATCTCAGCTGCTATTAGAACCTTGACACGAGAGCTTAATGGATGGAGATCCCTTACTTTCTTCTTGGCTGAGCCAACCTTATTAAAATGGTATAATTCCCCAAATTTATATATATATTTCATATGCTCCCCTTGATTGTTACTAGGAAAGATATCCAAACTATTAACACACTCTTTAGGAAATTTATTTGGGCAGGGAAGAAGCCTCATATAGGACTTCTAAAACTGCAGCAACATAAATCACATGGGGGGATCAACTTTCCTAATTTAATGCTTTACAACCATGCAGCTTAATTTAGGATCATTAAAGATTGGCTCCTGTAGAAAAACATTTTTGCAGACTCTTCTTTGGAAGCTGGATTCCAGTCGGGAGTTTCCCTTGTTGTTTCCTACACCAACATGACCAGGAGATACCCCCTGTAGTCAGAGATAACCCTCTGCTATGGTCAACCAGGAAGGTATGGCATTTGACCCACCATAAACTTCATACTAATGCTCATCACTCCCTACATCTCCCTTTCCTTGGGAATCTCGAATTCCAGAACAGTGCAGCATCCTATCCCTTTACACAGAGAAGGATTGTCTGTTGTGGGGCAGTTTCTAGACACTAACACTGGTAAACCTACAGACTCAACACTACACTAGTTTCATATTTCGACTCCTAATGGCTGCATATAAGGAGAATTCTCTTGACTTATAACTTCAATATGTATTAACCTTTAGAAAGGTAATCTCTGTAAACTCCAAATTGATGCAAAATCCTATTGAGTATGAGTCATCTGAATCGGGGCTTGCCAAATGGGCCCGATCCTTTTCCTCCCTTACATGTAATGACCTTCTTAAGGCTCTTAATTATTCCAGGAGAGCATTAACATCTTCACAATACCTTGAGATGATTTTAAAACTATTTCACCACACTTATTACCCCCCTTTTTGTGTATATCAGGTGGGGGGGGGTTAGACAATCGCATAACTGTCGAAGATGAGCAATTCCAGAGGCCAACTTGTTACATTGTTTTCGGGATTTCCCCCTACTCTGTCACTTCTGGTTACAAGTTAAACGTTAAAGTTAAACATTATGCGGAATCTTTTGCTGTATGTTCCAGCAGAGTGGGCTATCTTTGGAATTTTGCCATCTGCTCAAAGCTATCAAGCTGATAGATACTCTAGAAAACTCGTATTGTTATTCAGTTCTGCAGCAAAAAAAAAAACATTACTACAAACTTGGGTTAGCCAACTAGTGTTGTTGTGTAGGACAGAGTGCGGTACACAGAGTTGCTGTGTAGAACAGGGAGGAGTAGAGGAACATGTATACATAAACCTATTGCAATAAATGATTGTACATGTGTATTCATGTTACATGGCAAAACAGTAGTTGGCAAAGTTTCCCTCTGGTGCTTGGGTCATGGGGTGCAATCCAGCCAGGTCCCTATCTGTGTTAAGATTGTGTTCTGCTTGTGTTTCTATGGCTTTCTCTGGTTGTTACTATTTCTCAGACATATTAGTAGGCTCAGTGGCTTCTGACAAAATGAACCAAGCGTAATGTGAGTGAGCGAGTGTTTGTGTGTGAGGTAAATAAATAATAATAGAATAGCACAGACATAGGCAACATACAGAGCTCTAGGAATTGTGAAGCTACAAATTCAGTCATACTATGGCAGGTATCAGCTATGCCTATACTGTTGGAGCACTACACCTGGAGGACTACAGGTTGCCTATATATGGAATTGAGTATAGCATTAGCACAGCGCTGTGTACTTCCTGTTTCTTCCCTCCGTGAGATCTCGGAGGGAAGAAAGAGATGCCGTTACAGGGGCGTTGCTTAATGATGCGAACTTGAGGCCGTGGTTTGCATTCAATCAACACCACTGCGGGAGATTTGCCTGGCTCTTCCGGGATACTGGGAGAAATGCCGGAATTTTGGGAGTCACCGGAATATTCCGTGAGAGTCGGCAACCCTGCTTTAGTGTAAACTACTATGATAATAATGATTACTATCATATTTAATGATAGTATTTGCTCAGAGCACAAAATCACAGAAAGAAGTATGAAAGGTAAAGTAATATATTTAGAAACCACTGAAAGATTATACAATCACAGTAATAAAGGGAGTCTGAAATCCCTTAATATTAATAAATGACAGGATAATATATTAAACAGTTTCCAAAGAGAATATTGTGTGCATTGATATAATCTGTACAGTATCATACAGATATAAATGCTACAATAATGTAGGATAATAATCATACAGAGCCTGCTTGTCATGTCTTATGGGGATAGGGATCTCAGAATGAAGCGTATATAATAGGCAGTGACATGGCTTGTTTTTGAGGATTAAAATATAACTGACTGCCACCAATCTATTGATCGCGATCAATGAAAGGTCAATGGAGGCTCTGAACGATAGTGCTTCAAAGGCCAGTAGCAGATAGACCAGTGCTAAGCCTTACTCTCCAATACACGTGAGTTTACCGATGAAACATGTGAACTGTAACATACTGTATAAACCCAACATAGCTCTTATAATTGCCATTATTATGTCATGCTTACATGGTTAATTAAAAAGGCTGAACTTCTTGAATGCATACTTAAGATTTAATCCTCACACAGCCTGGGGAATACATCAACAGCCAGATTCTCAAATCATTTAAACTACTCTTCAGCTGCAACATTAGCTTTCTATTGCGTGGAAGCCATTTTTGGAAACATAATTGTAGTATTAAATAGAGATCAGTGGTAAAAATTACAAATCATTAAAGCTTCAGATGAAATTACCTACTATATA
>WWET01000184.1:608235-618482 GCA_011038615.1 Limnodynastes dumerilii | reverse complement strand
ACTAGGAAGCTGTAGCACGCTGCAAAACAGCAGGCCAAAATGCAGGGAAGCCCACTGTGAATCACAACTGCAGGTCTGTGGTGCTCTGCCCCAATATGACATCACAGGAGATGTCACATGGGGGCTGAGTGCCGCGGACCATGTCCCGGGCCCCAAAACTCCTGTTGGCTATCTTGGGCATGATATCCACTGACCACTCCCATCACACCTACAGACTTGATAGACATAGCATGCCTTAAATTTGCTGACTCCTGCCAGATTACGTACATCTAGGGCCTGGCGGGCCCCAGAGACTGAAATCCGGTCCTGAATTTCCTTTCAGAAGTTGCCTAATTAAAATACTGGAAAACAGTAAAAGTTCTACTGTTTTCCAGAATTTTTAAAGGCTCCATTAATGGGCCCAAGTCTGTAATATTGCTATTACTGGCTATGGGCTCCGTTAAAGGGATTAAATTTACAGCTCTCTAAAAATGCACTGCGCAACGTTATGACTTCATGCTAGTGGCGCCCCCCCCACACACTATATTTAAGACATCCTGAGCCCTGCATTTATCAGAGAAGAACACAGGGATAACTGTGAGAGGAAGACAGAGCAGAAGTGGCAGGAAGAAGATAGGTAAGCAATTAAAAAAATAAAAGTGCATTGCATTGGCAATGGGGATTATTTGGATTTTAATTTGACAACTGGGATTATATGTATTGTAAATTGGCAATGGGTATTATATCTATCGTAAATTGTCAATGACTATTATATGGATTTTAACTTGGCAATGGGGATTATATGGATTTTAATTTGGCAATGGGGATTATATGGATTTTAATTTGGCAATGGGGATTATATGGATTATTACTTGCCAACTGGGATTATATGGAGTTTAGTTTTGTAACTAGGATTATATGGCTTTTAATTTGGCAATGGGAATTATATGGATTTTAACTTGGCAATTGGGATTAATGGATATTAATTTGGCGATGGATTATATGTGTACTAGCAAAAGTGCACGGCGTTGCTCAGGTTTAAAATTTAAAGTTAATTTATCAATTAATTCTCACACTCTGCTATTCCCCTGTCACTCTGCTTTCACTCCTCCTGTCATTCCTCCTGTCACTCCCTTGTCACTTCCGTGTCACTCCCGTCACTCCTCTGCTAGTTCCCTGTCACTCCTCCTGTTACTCCTTTGCTCCTCCCCCCTGTCACTCCTCTTTTACTTCTCTGTCACTCCTCCTTTCATTCCTCATGTCACTCCTTCTGTCACCCCCCTTGTTACTCCCCTGTCACTCCCTACATTCAACCCCATTCACAATTATCTCTGTCCTTTTTCTGACCAAACTCTGCTCACAACTGAACTTATTTGTTGATACCACACCATCTTTTCCAAAAGCCCCACCCTTTTACAGACCACAAATCAAGAAGTCCCTATTCGTTCTATTCTTTGTTTCCAGATTGTAAGTCTTATGTGAACAAAGTTTGGTGTTTATATCTATATGTGCCTATTGTATACACACACACATGTATATACACACACGCACACACACATGTACACACACACACACACACACACACACACAGACACACATGTATACACACACACACATACATACACCCACACACGAAACAGTAAAAATGAAAAAATAAAAGTGCTTACCTCATTCCCATTTCTTAGGCTCCTTTTCTGTCTTCAGTCATTAGAGGAGAATGTGAAGACTGCTGTGTTAGTAGTGTCACTTTAAATGTGTACTAAATTTGTAATGTTTTCTAAATAAAAGTAGAACATTCATTATATTTGTTAAAAAAAATAACCATTATTAAAATATATTTTTTTCAATCATTATACTTACAGTATAAAATGGCAACAGTCAAATATTTGTTTGTGCAAATGTGAGCCTTACATGTTGATATACTATAAAACATTGCAAACATTAATGTAATAAATAAACCTAAGCAACGTGTTGTCACAAAACGCAGGACTTACCATGTCAAAAGCCGCCTGTCAGTGACTCTATTCAAGCGTGCCCGCTCTCTGCCTCCAGGGAGGTGCAACTCTCAGTAGTGGCAGCTCCATCCATGATATCCACCGCATTCTTCCCTGTATATTGCTTGCACCAAACGCTGCTGTCTTCCAGTGCATGGCTGCTGCCATCTTGGATCTGTGCACATGATCTACAGCAGCCAACCAGGAGCAAGCTAGGAGAAGCACATGTTCTGCAGCAGTAAGCCAGGAGAAACACATGACCTGTCTGTCCAATCCGGGTCAGGGACGCCCTATTTAAACCCAGAGCACAACTTGTTCATTCAGGGTGCCTGGTCCACTCCAAGTCAAGTTTTGCTTCAGTTTCACTCCTGGCCAGTCCAGGTTCAGTCAAGCTTTATTCCAGTTTCACTCCTGGCCCAGTCCAGGTTCAGTCAAGCCTTGTTCCATTGTACTCCTGGACCAGTCCAGATTCAGTCAAGCCAGTTCCAGTTCCAGTTGTTTCCAGATTGTAAGTCATATGTGTACCAAGTTTAGTGTAAATTGCTCCAGACATTCCAGAGTTATTCTGGAACATACACACATTTTTATATATATAGATATATATATCTCTCTGGCTGAGATGCGTATAGCGCTCTTTTTTCTGCGCGCACAACCCTGGGATAGAATATTTCCATTCTCCAGCCCTCATACGCACTCAAATCACCTCCAAACCAGTGGGTGTGGTCAGCAAAGGTGACTTGTTTATAAGGTCGCAGGGTGTGGTCAAGCTATGTTATCAATGGGTGGGGCTATTAGACCACGCCCACTTGACCTTGGTCGATACCATGCCACATCCAGTCTCATGTGTACCAAGTTTGGTGTAAATCGCTCAAGGCATTCCAGAATTATGCTGGAACATACACACACACACACACACACATACATACGTAGCAAAAATTGTGTTTTTTAATTAATGAAAAATTTACAGTAATTAATTTCGATTTCATTTTTTTTAGTTGCCTCGTGTTTTAATACGCTCGTATGTAGAATGTCACAATCTTCGCTTGTAAACTGGATAACTGGATTTTTATAGAAAGAAAGAAGGACAGAAAGACAGGACAAATTTTCACTTATATATATATGTGATTGCAACCCGACCCTTTCTTTTGGAAGTATCATTGCTTGTAAATCAGGATAGATTGAAATGTATTCCAGTCAGGTAGCAAGGATGCATACACATGTGCAGAAATCAGAAGCAAACAAACTTTGTTTTGAACGCACGGACATGAGGGCAAAATCAGAAGTAAGGTTCAAAACCATTAGCCTTGTCTATAGCATCTATCTCTGTGGTGTCTTGGGCTGATTGAACAATAATGTATATGTGAGGCATTTTTTTTTGTAATTTGATGGCAGAGGTAAATGTAAGCACCCCAATATTATTATTATTATTATTATTATTATCAACATTATTATTATTAATAAAATAATAATAATAATAATAATAATAATAAAAAAAAAGTTGGTTCTTATGCTAATGAGTTAAACTACAATAATACTGCTGTGATCTATCTTCACTTTCATTGAGTGACATGGTTACTTGATTATCTGATTTAAATAAAATACTGGCAGATGTTACTCTCTTTTATGTTAATCTGAGACCATAATTACTGATATTTTCATATTTTGACACAACAGTGAAAAGTAGGTACTGCCGAGTTTAGTACCACCATCCTGGAACATTGCGCTAATGATTTTTCTTTCCAGCTGATCAACTTAAATTAATGTAATTGGGAGATTAATGCACTCATCTTCGAAAAGTGCTACAAGTCGCTATATGCAAAGATGATCTTTTAATGAATATATAGGGATGAAATAGCTAAACTGTTTCTGGATCCAAGCCTAACATGTTCTTGTGTAATCTGTGGTAAGCAAGTCAATGTGACCTCTTTATGAACCTTAAACTCTGCTAGATTCATAGTCACTAATGATAGGTGTTCTGCTTAATGTAAGGAAAGTTTAAACATTTCAACAGCAGATTTAAATGCAACTTTAAACAACTCTCTGAAGTAACAAGGTTTTTAAACATTTCCTTTAGCAACATATGCCTAAAATTGGTTAGCTATTAGATGGGAAGTTGTGCAGCAAAGCACTTGTTTAAAAAAATTGTGCAACAGAATTTTTTTGGGGGGTGTCATGTAGTTGCTGATGGGTGAAGTCCATATGCTCTATGATTCAGCCAAAACAAGGCCATTTTGACCAATATCGAGGACACAACAAAATTACAAGCCTATTATGTAAAGTAGGACAGTTGGCCATTATGCAATGACCTAAAAGTAACTGTACACAAATTGCACTCAAAGGCACAAAGACAAGATTTTTGTCTGCACAACTTTGATCTTTAAATATGCCTTTAAGGAGTGTAGTATGTAAGTAGGATGTTGCATGCATCAACAGTTAACCTGACAGTACTTAAGTGCCGACAGGGTTAACTGTTCAGCACTCTTCTGGAGGAGAGAGCTAGGATAGGGCAAAAGGGAAAGCATGTAGAGAGTGGTGGCGAGAGTGGCTGGGAGCAGGGACAAGATAAGGAAATCTTTTTTTTGTTTAAATTATACTTGTGTTAAGTATTTTGGGAATGATACAGCTGACATACAGTCGTGGTGTCAGATGTATTATTGCCAGATTTAGTCATTGTCACTGTAGCGACTGGAACCACCTTAAAGGATGGAAATTGGGTGGACAAGAAACTGTCCAGTAATTTATACACTAACAAGAAGCTTTCACGTTGGTCAATAATCCTTTTTTAGTGTAGCTTTACATTTAATGTAACATTAGGGACCCTCATGTACAAAGAAATGCAACAGATACCGTAATTTTATTTTTCTATTTTGTATAATGAGCACCTCAAAATTAGTATCAAAATAGCAGAAACTGGTACAAAACACAATTGTACAGCAAAAATAAATGGACACGTCATGCATCCACCAAATTTTAATTATCCCTTGAAATAAAGGCAGACACTATTTTCTCTTAAATGTCTAAGTTAATTAGCTGCTTCATAGCTGGAATCTAACAACTCAATGTTCATGTTTTAAGAGATATTTGAGAGTTATTTGCTTTTCTTAAGAAAATATATTTTATTTCTGTTGTAAATGGAGGAAGGTTTGTTCTGATGAACCCGATCTACTGCTACTGTCTCCAAGACATTTCAGAAATGTAGGAAACACATTGGAAGAAAGTGTTGGGTTTGAAGGATTTAAAGAGGACCCTGACTAATTTCATGGGGCTAGATGTTTTATCATTGTAGATTGATAAAAGTACAAGTAGTCAAACTTAACCAAGTCAATGTTTAAGCCCATAATGTAGGGGTAGTAGCCATTAGGTGGTCAACCCAGCAATTGCAGGCAGTTAGTTTCCCCTTCTGGAAGTCATCCTTAGGGTTTGTACAAGTGCAATTTTAAAGCAAAATACATAAATGCAACATGGAAGTTTGAAATAGTTTGAATAAATACAGACAAATACAAAAAAAAGGGAAGAAAAAACTAAATAAATAAATGATTGATTGATTGATTGATTGATTGATTGATTGAATAAATGAATGAATGGATGAATAAGTAAATGAATAAATGAATAAAAAGGATTGAGGTATTATACATTTGTTAATAATTGCTGGTAGTAGAAAATATCCAGGTTTTTTTTTATATAGGATGCAGTTGCACTTGTTACTTGTAGCAAATATCATTATGTGGTAACATTGTATGTGACACATGTACAGGAGTATGTAAAAATTGTAGCAACAGGAAAATATGGAAGTTAAAGTTATTTTGACGTTCTATATTATTTTCCTAAAAATCACAAAACTAGTTAATGCATTCACTAGAGTTTATTTTTCACAATGTTTCTCTGACCCCCCACAGCAGAAGGTGCATTGGGTCCCTGATTATTATGTTGAATATTTGCCATAGTTGACTTATACTGTATATAAAATAAAAAGTTTACTGTTCGTTATAAGATAATTGGCATATTCTCACATTTCCAACAACAATCCATTTTTGAGTTGTCTCCGCTCAGAAGTTTATAGAGGCATAAGACATGTAAAGCCCATTGAGGATTAAAAGATGGATTCAAAGCTTATGAAAGTTCTAAAAGCAGACTAACCAAGATATGAACAGACCTCTAGAACTACATTTTTATGTGAAAATTGAAGATAAAAGGGATGGTTGATGGTTGTTGTGCCATCTTTAAAATGACCTCTGTCTAGGTCTCAAGTAATGAAAAAAAGTTGCTTGATTACCAAGATATCTTAGGGTAAAAAAGTTGGATACTGAAGAGCCTACAGGCAAAGAAGAACCCTATCTTAACTTTTCCTTGCGTATCTCTGTGCATATGTAATGCCTTGTCATATGTAACTGATTAACCCAGCCCACACTGTACAATTAAAATTCCTCCCTCCACCCACAATGCGTATTTTTGCTTAGGGATGTCACTCCCTTTTTTACAGAGTTACGTACAAGTCATGTATGACTAGAGTTTCGATGAGTAAAATTTGCCACGCACAGATTCCCACAGCCAGATTTACGCATGCCGCATTTTGGGTGGACAGATGTAAGATACAAAACTTAAACCTACAAAATAGACAGTTACAACATTTCCAAAGGTCATTTTGGGTTTAGAAAAGAGAAAAATATACAAATATTGATGTAATTACTTTTGGATTGATTAATAGTCGGGACTAACAGGGAGCTAAGTATAAGGGTGCTAATCCGCACCTTGGCAAAATCATATTGAATTGCCGGAGGAAGCATGTAAAATGGGTATGTTGTGAAATGCTGGATAGTACATAAGGGGCGAAAGTGGAGATTTTGCCCATAGCAGATTTTAGCTGACATTCTCTAGTATGTAATAGGAAAGTGAGAGCTAGAATCTGATTGCTCAGTAAATCTGGCCCAAGGACTGAAGCCAGCCCTTACTGCACTATGTGCATTCCCCTACCACGGAGCAAAAGAGGATCCAGATCCGACCTGGAAAAGTGGCACGTGGTATGTGATTGGAAAACAATATCATACAATATCATAGAATACCTATAAATGAACACAGAGGAAAGGTTGATTTGAGCCTAAACACCTATTTTTATTATTATTCATTTGATTGAGTCCAGGTGAAATCTTTTTTATTATTTTTTTCCACAGAACACAGCAAAAACATTAATAATAAGTAACATTTCTTAAATAATTTGACTAAGTATTAAACCCGCACTGTATGGAATTCTCTTTTAAATAAAAATAAATAAATAATGCCACTCATTCCGAAAAACATGCACATATAATTAGCAGGTGTGATGATATTTTATAGTAACCTTACCCCCAAAAAAGTTTTTATACAATGGGTGTTACCTATTTCGGTGGCACACTACCGGGGTATTTATTTTCCTAGGCAACTGTGTTTTGGTCGCTTACTCTACATTTTTTAAACTGCAATTAACACCACTTAACAGCTATTAAAAAGAATAATTACCAGCTGTTACCTAACATACTTTCCACTAAAATACTAACACTACATTTTTAATAGCAATAAACTCTTGTCCATTACCTCCAGGTGTGCTAGTTTAATGATGGATTACTGTATAAAGTGGGAAAAACACAACCCTAAAATATAGCAGAATAGTGAAACAAAGGTGATGTGGAAATGCATATTTTGTTGATCAATATAGAATTTTTTTTGTTCTCAGTAGTAAATGCATGTCTATTTGGATATTTGCATTACAGAAAAGAATACGTTTTTGCAGTCTGAAAGAAGTACAGTAAAAAAATACAGCCATTACAATAGACTTATAAGAAACAAACCAGAAATAAATAACAAAGAAATATGACAAAAGAAGGTCTTTTCTGTTATGCAACATGATGGAATTAGTAAATGATAAGTGGAAAATTAGGAGACATGGGACATAAGCTGGAGATAATTTTACATCTCTACCAGTACATAGAATCATATGTCTTGTCAAATTACATTCTCAGGGGTTTGTGAATTATGGAAGTAACCTACAACCTGTGCTTGTATGATATATTGGAATGTCACATTTTAGATGTGCTATGAGATGCTAATAGAGTGTAGATTGTGGTAGTCGATAAATGAATGGAATAAGACGATGGATTAATGAAACATGGCATCAAAGTTGCTTTCTTACATTTATTGCCTGTTATTTTTTTCATGTTATTTTTTAGTAATCATTTGCTGGTAATGCATGTGTTATCATACAATAATATAAGATAGGAGGCCATAGATCTACAGAGCTATAGCTTACATATAAATAAGCATGCTTTCACCGACAATGGTAAAACTGGAAATACCCCACAGCCCAATGGATACAGCACCTATAAAGATTATTTCCCTGGTTGACATCTTGGAAATGTGTGGAACTAAGGTGCAAATATTGGGAGCTAGCTGACCAAAAGGCTGCCATTTATTGAATGCAAAAGGAATTTGAGATTTGGGTGGATGAAATAGCGGATTGTGAACGTATGGAGGGGTTCCATATGTGAGTGGATAGTGCATTCCCCTGCTCACAAATACTTATGTGTACATAACCCTACCTTATCTTGTTTGCACACTTGTTTAACAAAAACAATCGTAAATAAGGGCCAAACTCAGCCCCAACCTTACTGTATTATTTAACTAGCACCTGCGGGCCACTATGTGTAAAAAGTCTGCACAGAAGTCTGTTACACCCCATGTATTGAACTGCTGGACATATGGCAACGATATCTCAACGTCTATCATTCCAATGCATATCCCGGGGTTCTGGACATGCATAGTATTGGACCATACATGATTTTAGCACTCCGAATGTAGAAATCAGCTGTCCTTCTGAGTTCAGGATCTGGTCCATAGAAGTACCTTGCTATCAAAAATTTAACAATTTTATTTAAATTTGATAAGTGACATTTGGGGGATACATTTGAATGGATATGGTACTTGCTGCAAAGGGGGCCCAACTTTCTCTAGGGATATTAGTTAAGTAGACAGCTGCCCCCCTAGAGGTGTTAGAGATGTAATACAAGTCAGAAGGCTAATTTTTCATACATATAGTGCCCCCATAGAATATTGGGTGGTCAAATTGGATAACTTCAACCATTCAATCTTCTGGACAAGGAGGGAGGATTCACCTATTAAAATCAATGTAACATGTTAATGCAATCAGTAGGTGACCACACACAGATTGAAAGCAATAAACCTCAGCCCAAATTTGTAAAATAGACTGAACAGTTACTGAATCCTAATTGAGTGTTGTGGTCTATTTTGCACACTGCATTATAGGATAAATTGCTTATACGGTAAGTATAACCACTATAAAGGCTATTCTTAAATCAATTGTTTTATTTCCTTTCAATGAATTCTAAGACACTCACATCAAATGTTCTTTCTATGAAAATTTGCCCGAACAATTAAACTTGAAAAAAAGTACAGGATGTTAACTTACGATTAGTCACCACCTGGATGAATTGAAATCTAGCCAAGGGCCTTTATGGCTAGTCAATATCCTGATCTAAGTGGATTATTACTGTAATAGACCGAATTTATTTTAATTAACTTTTCTTTTAATTCTAGCAGTTATTTTAATGTTAGCATCTGCTACCAATTTCAAGTTTCCGGGCATTGGTAGGTCATTATTGCCCAAAATTTAGATCAATTGTACTTTCATAATTTATAAGCCATAATTGCTTTCATTTTTTATGTAAATTTGAAAACACTGTAGTTTCTAGTAATATTAGTGGGAATGTTCAGTTGGTAAAAAAAGATAATAATTGAAGGAACTTCTCCCAGTCAATAAGTGAGTGACAGCACTCAGCCAGCATCCACATGACACCTAGAATACTTTTCTTCATGTACAAATTGTTCATAACACTGGGGAGTATTTGGCTGTAAAGGGACACAAACCACCTCAATACACACTATAATAAATATGACCTTACCAATGGATGCAGAAGAGTCGGGGTTTACTTTTTCTTTTACTTTTTTTTTTTTTCTACACAAAATAAATAATAATCATTTTATTGTTTGAATGATGTGTCTGGGAAAGCAGTGTCAAATTATGACAGCCGTCAGGGAGTATGCTTTATGCAGGAGGAGGTCACTAGTTTGCTGTCCAATGATTTTACATTGGCTGCAACCACATACTTGGCTGGATCCAGACTTAAGAAGGAGCTTGAAATTAAGGACCTGATTCACACTTAAGAATCTTCTTAAAATAAGAACTTAAAGTCACTCCTGGGCTAAACCATGTTGATTGCAGGGGAG
>WWET01000184.1:552383-587884 GCA_011038615.1 Limnodynastes dumerilii | reverse complement strand
GCTCCCTGTTGGTGTTCCCCAGGGCTCTGTCCTTGGCCCGCTCCTCTTCTCCCTCTACACCTCTTCGTTGGGTAACCTCATCAGCACCTTTGGTTTCAACTACCACCTCTACGCTGATGACGCTCAAATTTACCTATCCTCCCCTGACCTCAAATCCTCTCTTCTGTTTAAGATTCCTGAGTGCCTTGCATCCCTATCCACAAGGATGGCCAAACACTTCCTCAAGCTGAATATGGACAAAATGGAAATTATTGTTTTTCCTCCCCGCCCTCCATCACGATACCCATTGGTGATACCTCTGTCTCCTCATCCCCTCAAGTTCACTGCCTAGGTGTCATACCTGACTCCTTACTTTCCTGTATACCACACATCCATGCCCTCTTTCATTCTTGTCGTTTCCACCTACGCAACATTGCACGCATCCGTCCCTTTTTCACCAATGAAGCTACTAAAACCCTCATCCATTCTTTAGTCATATCACGCCTCGACTACTTTAACCTAATCCTCATAGGTCTCCCACTCACCCGTCTTGCCCCCTTCAATCTATACTCTATGCAGCTTCCAGACTCATCTTCCTCTCATGCCGCTCTACCTCGGCCACTCCTTTATGTCAAACCCTCCACTGGCTTCCTGTCTGCTTCAGACCTCTCTTTAAACTCCTTACCCTCACCTTTAAGGCCATCTCCTCATCCACTGCTCCCTACCTCTCTTCCCTCATCAACATGCACACCCCTTACCGCCCTCTCCGTTCTGCTAACCAGTGCTGTCTGACCTCTTTACTAATCACCACATCTCACACCCGTATCCAGGATTTCTGCCGTGCTGCACCTCTGCACTGGAATGACCTCCCTTCTTCAGTCAGACTCTCCCCCACATTGCAGGTCTTCAAGCATTCACTCAAAATGCACCTGTTCAGGCTAGCCTACCCCTCCTCCACTTAACATCCTCACAGCATTCTTTATCTATCCCTTCTATTCCTTTCCCCTCTCCTCCGCTCACCCCAGCAGTCCACTTCCTTCCCCTTCCTTATGTCTTCTGTAAGTTCTTCCCTCCCACATAGTGTGTTAGCTCACATGAGCAGGGCCCTCCATCCTAATGTTGTTCTTTCCTCCACTACTCCCCCCTCACTTTGTACCCTCTTGCAGAGCATGGTGATGAACAAGTAAGTCATGACCCAATCTTTGAGGCTCCCTTCACGTGAACCACATTTAGTTACCCAAGGAGATGTCAGTGACCATGTCCAGGATTTAAACCTAATCAAATAGTCAAGCAGAACTTTGGGCTCCAGACTAAAAGGCTGGTATCTCCTTCACAATGAAACCAGAGTATGTGTTTTCTGACAGAGGAATTTAAGGATATCTTTGTCCTTGAAGATAGACTTGTTTTTAACCATAATGTTAATTCTGTTTCTGTTATGGAAGCACTTATTCATGAGTACAAAACAGAGGATTGACATCTAAAATTAGCTTGAAAGCTGTTCTATTCCACAATAGGTGTAGTTTTCCACTCCGATGATCTGTCTTTTGACAGATCACTTTACAGCAATGAAGCACCAACTGCCATCCATGTTTGACCAGTTATGATAATTTGTGGGAGGAAATGGTCCTCAGGTCCTCAAGATTCTGAATGTTGGGAGCTATGATTGCATGAGTATGCTCTTGCTGTACATTGACTATGTTCCTACACCCCTTATCTCATACCGCAAGTAGTCGCAGCACTAAAGTCTGGATTGCTGTAATAACATTCAATAACAAGTTCTGGCCATGCCCAGTGTAATGGATGCAGATACACTACGCCATTGGGCATAAATTCCAGTCTGGATAAGGCCCATAGGACCAGAAAGAGAAAGAAAGCATGAGCACATTATCTGTGAAAATGCTTCCCTGGTCTGATGGTATTATGCAAGATGGTGTTTTCTCTTTCTGTTGTTTGAGGACAGGAACACGCAAATCTGAAAGAAGAGAGGAAAAATAGGACTACGATTATTCAGAGAACTTGTAGAGAACATTCACATTCCATCCAGAAATAAGAAATAGACAATTGAATAATATTTCTGCATCACCTGAAGTGGGATCACCTCCGGTAACAATTCTCTTACCTTCCTATGCATGGAAGTCTGCAAGTCCGCATGTTAGAGGGAAGTGAATTCCCATGTCACTCTTCTCTCACATATGTAGTTGAACCCTACCTCAAGCAGAGGCAGGGAAGACTAAAAACTGCATTCTCATTGGTAATAATATCCCTGTGTATTAGCGCATTTTGGGGAATAAGGTAGCCCACACCCCATTTCATATAGCAGCATTCCTTCTTGCTAGGGACCTGGCTTATTACCCTGCAACTGGGATTCTCTAGCTGTGTATTTGGCTGTGTGCAATCAGCACCCAATGGGGATGTGGCTCTCCCCTTAAATACCTGACACCTGATTGCCTCCTTGCCGGTCATAGCTTCTTGTTTCTGCTTAATGCTTCTAGCATTCCTGTACATGCTCCCGTTTGATTTCTGATCCTAGCTTCTGATCCTGAGTGCCCTTTATTTCCCTGCTGTGTCTCTCCTGTGTGCCCCGGATTCCTGCCTTGCCTTGATTATTGTTCCTGGTGTGAGTGAAGTTACCTGCCGTTTGTTGTGTGCAAGCCCCCGTCTCTGTATTTGTATTGTTAGTTTATATCCTGCCTTGTGCTGCTACATGTGCTGTTTCCACCTGCACCTATTGTATACTCCAGTCCTGAACTGGTTAACCACTGTGTTTACTCCATCTGCACCTCTTGCATACTCTAATCCTGAACTGGTTAACCGCTGTGCTATTTCCACATGCACCACTTGTATACTCCTGTGTTCACAGACTGTGCTTATTCTACCTGCACAAACTATATCCAGCCTTGCACTGGTACTGTGAGTCTCCAGCTGCACATTTATCTGTATTCCAGTCCTGTACTGATACTGTGCCACTCCACCTGCACTTTTCTGTATTCATAGTCATTGCTGGTCTGGGCCTCATTTCTGTACCATTGAAGCCTCCTAGCCTGTTTCGGTTCTACCATCTCCCTCTCACTATATTTGATTTTGTTTCTGGGGGCCGCGACCTGCTGTTGGGGAGCAGCTCCAGTCCATCTCCATTGTAAAATATACAATTAATCATTTCAATTTAGAGACTTCAACATCTAAAACATAAAATTATATATTGCAAACAGAATAAGAGCTGATTGTACAAAGGACACTTTGAAGCTGCAGATGTTTTGCAGAAATCAAAGTGTCATGATCACTGTACTTTTCATTACACCTTTTATGTATTGTTTACCTTTGCTGATCTCATGACCTTCTTTTAGTTCCCAGCACTTCCTGGTATTTACTGATCAGCATCCACTGGTCCATTGGTGGAACTCACTGATCAGCAGCTCTATTTAAACCCCTAACTGACATTACTTCACTGTCAGAGCAACAGGTATCCTAGTCTGCTGATATTGCATTCTCGAGACATCTTGTGTGTTCTGGCTCCCTAGTTCCATGTCCTGTCTCCAGTCTTCAGTCGCAGTTATCCGGTCTCTGGTGCCTGTGTTCCTGTGTTTCTGGTTTCTGCCTGCCTCTCCGGTGTCTGCACTTTCAGTGTCCAACTGTTCGCTGCAGTATCTAGTCTCAGTAGTCAATCCTACGTTACCTCCTGCAACCCTCAGAATCTGTCTAACATCTTAACATCTGTGTGCTTGTCCAGAGGGTCGCGACCTTTCGCTTGTCTACAGCCATGACCATCCCAACCATCAGGGGCTCTGATGAACACCAGACTTGCGGTTAGACTCTGCATCTCTGGTCTGGCGTGGTCCATTTATGGACTGGTGCTTAGTCCAGTGCATGACACAGAGACAGCTCTGAATGGAGAAACACACTTGCTTGTACAGGACACCGGCATGTTTTAGACAACCCTCTGGCCTTTATCAAGGTGATTTATACTAGTACTAATAGAAATATTTAAATACCCAACCCTTTGCAATCACTGGATGGCCTCAACTGGTATTCCTTTAAAGGAACACTTACCTATTATAAGTCAGCATACAGAAGAAGATAACATCATTAAAAAAATTGACTTTATTGGAAAAAATACAATTTTAAAACAGATGGGAAAAGTTAGGTCAATTATAAATAAAATAATAACAAATCATACATAACACATAATTATAATCTAACAATGTTTTCAACATCAGACAAAGATGGCAAACGTGTTAAGAATACAAACATAGATGGGTTATTAATATTTAGGGAAATGTTACTCATATCTATCCAATATAAGTCTAAATTCACACGCAGTACAATAGTACAAAGTAATTCTAGGATAAAAGAAAAAAAATGGTAAGTGAATATAAAACATACAATAAAATAATATCCTTGTACTATATATATTAGTGTTTTTATACAATATATTTGACTATTCTATTTCTTTAACAAATTTTGATTAATGCCTCTTTCCTCCTGAGGATAGGGGCAAATCATGTCAGAAGAGAGAGTGGTTGGCCCAGTTACAAAATCTGCTTTAGGTCCCCCAAACAGCACACTTGCTAGTGTCATGCAGTAAGTTTTCATTAGACAATGACATTGTGTTGTGTGATATTTACTTTAGTTCCCCAATGTAGAGCTTTTTCACTTTTTTAATGTGTTTACACATTAGGAATGCTCAGAAAACAAATGAAAGTGTTACACAATCTAGGTTCCGTAACCCTGGAACCAAAAGAGCAGCATGCGGTGTTTCGAACATTAGACCAAGTGCAGGAAGGTCGGATCTACCCAACTTATACAAATATAACAAACAAGTGGCAATTAAACACAATTTATTAAACTAAATGCATTTAGTTTAATACATTGTGTTTTATTCCCACTTGTTTGTTTATATTATTGCTGAGGATGCAGGTTTAAGCTCAGCCTTATTGTTATATTTGCGTGTTGTTTTTTTGTTTTACAACACCCAATTCTGTGCCAGCGATTACCTCTGCAAATAGTGTTTTTTCTTCATTCATTTTTAGATATATGCTCTGCCGTTTTTTCAGCGATCATCAAAGTTTTGTTATTTAGCATCTACCCAACTTATGGCCTACGCTGAGTCGAAAATTATATAGCTGCATCAGTTTTAGACATATTAATCTGACCCCTACTAATAAGGAAGACGTTTAGAGCAATTTAACTTTTTCCGTTCACTTGATTTTAAGAATGAGTCCTATATGTATATGTCTAAATCATGTGATAATATCAATTATTGAACCCAGGACACTTAGGGCCTGATCTAGAGCTACGCTGATGTGCTGTGTGTACTAACGCACAGCGTATCGGCATGCACTCCCCCTGTGGCCGGAGTAAATACACACTGTTACGCTGGCTGAAGCCTACCCTAACTTCAGCCAGCGTAACAGTGTGTAAATACGCGGCCACAGGAGCTTAAGTGACCTAACCCACCCCCCTCCCTCCTTGCCTAACTACAGCGTAGTTATGGCAAGGAACGTCTCCCTCGCCGTAACTACACAACAGTTAGGGATGCCCGATTCTAAGGAAATGCCAATCTTATGCAAACGCCCGTCGTACTTGCGGCGGCTGGCGTTAGTCTGGATCAGGCCCTTACAGTACATCTGGAGATGGCAGATCTACCAACTGACCCATTCTCAGTTCTGGACAGCTCCCATGTTTATTTCCTGTTTAACTGAACAACTGATGTTCTAGTATGTTCTAGCTCCACCCTTAGGGCTCTATTTACATAGTTCATTTTTTGGAGTTATGAAGTTTTAACTCTAAAAATTAACTTTTTCTTATTTACTAATGATACACCGCCATGGAAATCAACAGTTTCCATGGCGATGTAGTCAAAGCTCACATGTGTTCGCCGCATGTGCAGACCTTCCTTCCAGCAGAAGAAAGCTCACTATGACTGCAGAAAGCTCAAATGTCATCGCAGGACAGCCAGCGGAGGGTAAGTGTTACTAAGTAATATGAATGTAGCTCCCAGGCTCGCAGTGAGCCAATTCCAACCTGGATGAGCTACATTCATATTGGTAAGTAAATAGAGCCCACAGACTGTTCCTATATCCCTTACCAGATTATTGTGCCTAGGGTGTTTGCTGTTGCTGATCATGAATGGAATTCAACCTCTGTACTAACCTTGGCTTGTCCTTAACTGTACTTACACCGTGGTTTTGTTGCTGCTCATCTGTGTACCAAACCCTGCTATCTATGACCATTCTGAGATTCAGAATATTACAACTCCAGTTTTTCTTTCTCCTCTTTGCCACTGGGCTCTGATCCTGAGAAAACAAACTAACCATGTAACCAGGGGTGTTTTAAGAAGTGAGGGGGCCCTCGTGCAGGATTTGCACATGCCCCTCCCCCTTTACCTGAGACAGGATTGCCCAGATTTGCGGGCTAAAAAGGGGCGGGGCTTGCAGCATCATTAGACTCCACCCCTTTTTTGGCCCGCGAATCGGGACAGTCCCACAGCAGGGGAAGGGGGACTAATTTGGCATCTATTTCTTCACTCCAGAAGATCTTAGAGGGAAGAAATAGATGCTGATTGGCCGCCCTTCCCCTGCCAACCCAGGGTGAAGGATGCATGCCACAGGGCCCCCTGTTCTGAGGGGCCCATGTGCACTGCACACCCTGCACCCATTATAGATACACCTATGCATGTAACACACTTTACTCTTTAACTACTCAAACTTATCATTCACTAATAAGAGCTGATCCAATGTTTAAGACTAAGGGCAAAAGAACAGGTGCAAGTATATACCTCAGCAAAACCATATTGCAATGAATTAACATCTTTTTTGCATGCAGGGATATGTTTAACCTGCTAAAAGAGTTTAGCTAGAAAACATCGCCTCTCATCTCTAATTCTGCTTGCACAGTTTACATTGCAACATGGTTTTGAAATGGTCTGCATCTATTTTGCCCTTATTCTCAGTATTTTCTTACTTTATATGTATGTTGGATAAACCAAACCAAATTTCCTGACCTTTACATATCACTTGCTAGATTTTCATATTTGGCACAAAACCAGTACATAGTTCCTATCAGCTCTAAATAATTTCCATGGACACTTTACTGTTGCATTTAAGCACGTCCTGACTGACTGTTTCAGCGGACTATAGATCACAGAAATCCCTGTCGTGACAGGTTTACCGGAATTGATTATATTATGCATCTTGCATTATAAGTACTTCTCCTCAATAAATATGAACACATATGTCCTCGGGAATAGGAATGGATGATAACAACTGCGCCTGACACATTTTACAGTGCAGTTAAAAAATAGGGACTTTTTTATTTTTACTGTCATTTAAAATTAGGGATCAGAGGCACCTCTGCTGATCATTTGCCTGTATTTGAATCTTCCATGGTTATAGAACAAAGCACATAGAAACAAACACACTTTTATGTTTATACGGTCCGGCCGATCACATCCTCCTGGGAAATTAGTCAGCATTTTAAAAGTGTTTAAGATGCCCCCAAAACTCTGTCCCTCTCATAGATTTCCTACCAGATTGCCCACTCACCATGGTGATTAGGAACATGGCAATGGGATAGCCCACACAAATTGATGTTGTCCCATTATATATATCTTTATTCTTAACTCCTTCACAGTTTTTCAAGGACTATCATTGTCAACTTTGTCTGATCTTGGATTTCTCATGTAGTTCCTCTTGTAAATAGGATTAAACATTAAGCAAGTTATGTATGTAAAAATCTTACCTAAATAATGTCTACTTAGCTGTATTAATCCTGCACCGCTAGTCATCCAATACATGCAAAGATGGTTTTGTTTATCGACTTGAAGCAAATGTTCAACAATTTCATGCCACTGAATGTCATTTTTTTTAACTGTTATTATAGCTAATAAAATCATTTGTATATCTTGAGAATAATGATGAAATAAATGACAAGCGGGAAACCATTGAATACTCAGTGATCGCTGTTTGAACCAGAAGAATGTGGATGAGTGGCATATGAGGGTGAGCCCCTGATTCTACTATATTTAAATTGAGTTATTGTGTGCCATTACAAATGACATCCCATTGGGTTGGATCCAGCCATCAGATTGTGACCATTTAGCAAACTGTCTTGATCCTGTCACAGGGCTGGATCCAGACATATGACATTTTTCGAGCATGACAGCAGTTTAAAATAGTAAAAGAACAATTCTCAGTATAGTGGGCTGGATCCAGACTTAAGTAAGTGCTTGAAATTAGTTACTCCTGGGCTAAACCATGTTGATTGCAGGGGGAGTCAAGTTAATTGTATTCTTTGCATGCAGGGATATAACTTTGAATTGCTTACTGCACACAGATACTGACCAGCTTTACTATCACACTGTTATTTAGACTTGGGATAGGAAACATCATCTCTCAACTCTAATCCTGTTTGCAACAGATGAAATATGACTCCCTTGCAATCAACATGGTTTAGCCCAGGTGTAACTAATTTTAAGCACCTACTTAAGTCTGGATCTAGCCCACTATTTTGAGAATTGTTCTTTTACTATTTTAAACTGCTGTCATGCTCGAAAAATGTCATATGTTCAGAAAACAGCCAAAAGCGATTTTTCTCCAGTTTCATGTTTAGCAAATAGCCACTAATAATAATTGATAATACCGATGTCCAACTAAGGTCCATCACAAAACTCAGGCACTTTGCGGCTGTAAACTGACTTACATGTATTATGTTGTGGATCAGCAAAATCTCTGATTTATGGAAATTAATATTTTTGAATAGTAAAATCCAGAAGGTGGGTTTGGAAAATACACATTCTGGATTTTGGCTTTAAAAAAATTCTCTTTTAAGTAAAGCTATTGGATATCTCCAGCATAATACATATAGCCCTCATATTCAATGCAAACTGTGTAACTTGCTTAGACAATCATGGCATCTCATTGTCCAGTGCTATCATTACAATACTGTTATTATCTGAGCTTCAATCTGACACTTTTTAAGACCTTTCGAATAATCCCTTAACAATGTTTCAGTACCAAACCATTCAGGGCAAATCTCTGCTTTGTGCTTGTCAGCCTTAATAGACTAGATGTCACTTTTGCCTGTAAAAAGTGCCTGCACTTTAGCTGTCAGTCAGTCGGTGTGGTGTCAGCTGTGAACGTGGCCGGAGCCAGCTGGATTAGAGGGTAGTTACTAAAGCTGTCAAATTGCTGACAACCTGACACCCACACTTCTAGCATGCTGTTATTTGGTTTATATCTAAATACTTAAACCATTCTTAAGGTGGTACACTCTGATTTGTATTTGTTTATATGTATTCTGTACTGAATTTTTTATAAAGACTTTTCATCCTCTAAAGTCTTAGTTAGGGAAAGTTTCTCTGTCACAGACAGGACCCATAAATACACTCAATATCCATTGTAGGATCACAAAAGTTATCGTGAGAATAAATGCACTACTATTTACAGCCACATGTAAGCACAAGGGGCTGGATCCAGACTTAAAAAGGAGCTTGTAATTAAGAGAGGAAAGTTACACCTGGGCACAACCATGTTGATTTCAGGGGGAGTCAAGTTAATTGTATTCTTTGCATGCAGGGATATATCTTTGAATTGCTTACTGCACACAGATACTGACCAGCTTTACTATTACACTGTTATTTAGTCTTGGATTATTAAACATTACCTCTCAACTCTAATACTGTTTGCAACAGATGAAATATGACTCCCCTGCAATCAACATTGCAGCCATCTCCTCATTCACTGCTCCCTACCTCTCTTCCCTCATCAACATGCACACCCCTTCACGCCCTCTCCGTTCTGCTAACCAGCGCTGTCTGACCTGTTTACTGATCACCACATCTCACGCCCGTATCCAGGACTTCTCCCGTGCTGCAGTTGCAAACAGTATTAAAGTTGAGAGGTGATATTTCCTATCCCAAGTCTAAATAACAATGTGATAATAAAGCTGGTCAATATCTGTGTGCAGTAAGCAATTCAAAAATATTTCCCTGCATGTAAAGTATACGATAAACTTGACTCCCCCTGAAATCAACATAGTTTTGCCCAGGTGTAACCTTCCTCTCTTAATTTCAAGCTCCTTCAAGTCTGATTCAGGTCAATGATCATGAATAAATTTGAGAATCAAATAGTTGCTTAATATATCTCCCTCCATCCTAGTGTTGTTCCCTGCTCCACCACCCCCCCTCACTTCATACCCTTTTGTCCCCCTCTGCTACCCTTTTACCCCATCCCCACCTGGTGGCTCCCTCTCAACCTCTCACTGCACTCTATCCCCTGCTCCCTGATCTTCCAAGCTGACAACTCGCATTTTGCCTTGCGTTCTGTGCTTGATCCACTTTATTTTTACGATATTTTTATAGTCATGTTGTTTTTAATATATACTATGCTGTCCATCTCTACCCTGTATGTCTGTACTGTATTTTGTTGTATTTTGTACGCCGCTGTGGACACCTTGTGGCGCCTTATAAATAAACGATAATAAATAATAATAATAACATGGTTTAGCCCAGGAGTAACTTTCCTCTCTTAATTTTAAGCTCCTTCTTAAGTCTAGATCCAGCCCAAGTTGTGCATTTGTAGCAAATAACAATTTGGTATTAATGTATTAAGAACCAATGTTACCACCATGGCTTAAATCCATCCTATTTTTTTAAATTGGTTTTGAAAAATTGGTCCTTAGTTAATGCACCCAATTGCCTAATAATAAAGGCTGTCCCTATGTAATTATATTAATTTAGGACACAAATGCCGATGAATGAGCAGCATTTTCTTTCCGAATATCAGACTGATGACTGGAAAAGAATCTCATGTAGGTGCACTCATATATTTGATTTACATAAACATTTATTTTTTATTTTGTTGACCTTTATTAAATAAGCATATTTTGCCATGCATCAAAGTCATTGGAAATATAAAGAAAACAAATACAAAATATTATTAAAGTTAGAAATAATTGGTGAAGCAACTTGCCCATTGTAAATAACTGCCTTATCTCTACCTTACTCCTAACAAAAAAAACAGGTTGTCAGTGTTTATTTCAAGGTATCCTGTAAAAATATTAATAATGATGCTCTAGATTCAGAACTCTGCCAGAACTCCACACTAGTCTCTGCATTTCTATTGGATTGTGGCAGTTTTTCCATTCTATATATGGGCACACATACTGAAAGTGCTACCCAATCAGATCACATTATACCCTCATCCAAACTTGAGAGGAATGACACTTATGTCACCCTGCAAAAGAGGGCAGATTTGGAAAAGTGGAGATGTTGCCCATAGCAAACCAATCAGATTCTAGATGACATTCTCTAGTATGTAATAGGAAAGCCCATTGTTCTTAAGTGTAGGGTGGTCAGATGGGGATTGGATAACAAAGACGTGTCTGGATTAGAACTATAATTAATATAACAACTGAATTTCCCTATATAATACTATGTAATAAGTGAAGGTATTTATTTTCATAGGTAAACTTGCCAACTTCAATACTTTTAACTATCTGGGTCCAATGTTTGTAAATGAGAAAGTTAATGCAACATGCAAAGACATTCTAATTGGGTACACAATATAGGTTAATATTCCTTGATATAACTGCACTTTTTCCCCTTTTGTCCTCCACAACCACTAATGAAAATTGCAAGACCTGACAATAATGATAAGCAGTCATTCACACGTCCTTTGTGTCAAGGCTGAAGCATTAATGCTTTCCTTCATGTAACATTTTGCATAGCCTAAAGCATCTATTAAATTCCTTTGTAAAATTCATGAAACAAAAGTGGTGGGTTGAGTCTAGTGGGAGAGAAAGTAAGCTGCTTATTAGCAAAGAGTCAAAACCACAGAGCCAATTACAGATCTGAACAAGAAAGGCTAAGGGGTAGCACAGGGAGTAATTCTTTACTCAGCCCAATGGGCTCAAGTGAGCAGCATCTTGGATAAGAATATAGAAAATATTCTAAGCAGTAATTAAACTCAAATGTTTAGAGTTAGAAACAGCTCTATAACAGTAAGAGAAATACTCAAGTAAAACAGTTGTCTGGTCTCAGATAGATACTAAATTGGTAGGATTTATAAGAGTTCCCTTAAGGAATGGATGAGGGTAGTCAAGAGAAGCCAGGGGCTCAGGAGATATGTAAAAATCTGTTTGGTATTTCAAATACTATAAATTAGATGAAAAATGAGCTTTTCTACTGAAGAAGCGACATAAAACTGAATAAACCACAATAAAATTGCCCTCTTTCTGTTATAAACTTGACATTAAGCTTGTCATGTTTAGTAGCATTTTACCAGACCTTGTTCTTTGCCAAGCTGTTTGAGGAATACGTTCTTCTTCCAACACGTGGTCCAATGTTCTGAATGTGCAACCAAAGGTCTGTCCCTCACAAAACTGCAAAGCATTGTGAATGAATACAATTATTTATTATGTGTTACATTACATTTTTATGTACATTTAGGGGGTTTATAAAGACATCACAGAATGCCAAAGCCAATAGGAAGGGAGGGTGTAGATCTAGGGCCCCTACAACTTAAAATGTCCCACTGATCATGTTGATTTCCAGCAACATGCCAGATTGCATAGAGTCTATTCAGAGTCTCCATATAAGAAATACAGTATAAATGAAGGCATTTTTCATTATTACTTGTTTGTTTCTATGCTGAACAGTAAAGCTATTAACATTTCTGTGTTTACAATATCTGTCTGACTGATATAAGATTAAAATGCAAAAAGAACAGCAATACTGTATGTAGATAATGGGTGTGTGAAGATCGATCCTAAGTGCAGAGGCAGCACAATGTTTTGCAAGACCCTAGGAAAATATTATAATGGGCCCCATCAAACAATGGCACAATAAAATAGCATAGCCCATCACCATATTTTTAAATGTGCCTTTGTTTTACACAGTGGGGCTGCACCACTTGAAGAGCTGGCAGTGCAGCCATGGACACAGTCATTGCCTTGTCCAGCAATGATAACACTCTGCACTGGCAGGCCAGGCAATATCTGTGTCTATGGCTGCATGCACTGGCAGTAAGATTCAGGGATGTGTGATGCTGATGTGATACCTGCAGCTTGCTGCTGGGAGCCTCTGATTCAGAAGCTACAGACCGTACATATTGCACCTAAGACTAGAATGCACATGTAATGTGGAGGTAAATAAAAAAGTAAAAATGTAAATTATTTTATATTTGATAAACAATACTATTAACTTTTGGTGTCAAAACAAAATTAATCAACCACAAGCAGCTAAACTATGTGGCTGGTGGAATTATTATTATTATTCCATATGTTGCAACAGCTGTCCACCAACTGCACAGACACCTCTGCAGAGAGGAACTACAGCCGGACAAACCCTGCTGCAATGTGAGGGCTGCACATAAATGAGAAAATGTTTACATGCAAGGAAAATATTCAGCTTTTTCATACAATTGACAAATACTAATCCATGTGCATGGTAAAATGTAGAGTTTAGTTGACCTTGGGATCATGGTGTAAATCCAGACCTACGGGCTAGTTATGTTAGATCCCATAGAGTATTTATGCTATTGTATTTTCTATGCACTCCCCCAGGCACTTCCCCAGGCACTTCCCCAGGCACTCCCCCAGGCACTCCCCCAGGCACTTCCCCAGGCACTCCCCCAGACACTCCCCCAGGCACTCCCCTCGCTCGTACATACTTTGACCGCTTTACGCTTCCCAAACCCTATCATAACTTTTCGAAGCGTAAGTCCCAGGCACTTCCCCAGGCCCTCCCCCAGGCACTCCCCTCGCTCGTACATACTTTGACCGCTTTACGCTTCCCATCATAACTTTTCGAAGCGTAAGTACTGATGTACGTAATGCATTCACTTATGTAACGGCCTAATCCGACACATACTGTCCAATTTAAATGCCTCCCTCTGCCAACAAAGCATAACTACGGGTGTCGTATGGATGCCCCCGCCCCTTAGTTTGTAGTTACGCTGATGGTACGTACATTCAGTACACGTAGTAAATACAGATAGCCAATATTACGCCATCAGCTGGCATACATACGCTAGCGAACTTAGCTCAGGATCTGGCCCCCTGTTTGTAATTCTTTTTGCCCATTTAAATATGCCTCCCTTGCAGTTTAACATGGTGTTACCAAGGCGCAGATTTGCTCCTGTTTTTGCAGTTATTCCCGACTCTGGATCAGCCTCTGTCTAATGTAGCTACATTGATGTCAGTAAGGTAAGGTGGTGATGTGGGGGTACTGAGCTACAAGACAAACAACACACCACCCCACCCCCACAGCTTGGGTTCCTACCTTATCTTGATGGACACCATGACAGAGCTGGAAGCGAGGAGGTTTACCATACCACCTCTTCTCCCACTGATTGCATTGAAAAGCTGTAAATCTCCATTGACATATATTATTTCTATTATTTCCATTCCACCATTTCTGAATGTACATACTGCCACAATTTCCACCTCGACCACTGCATCATGAAGAACTCCCTTGGTCCTCTCGTGATTTACTAAGTTGTGGGATAGGAAAAGTAGAGATGTTACCCATAGGAACCAATCAAATTCTAGCTGACATTTTCTAGTATGTAATAGGAAAGTGAGAGCTGGAATCTGATTGGTTGCTTTGGGCAACATCTTCACTTTTCCTTTCCCGCAGCTTAGTAAATCTGGCCCCTGGTGTTATCTTCTGCATCCTTCCCTTGTCTATGCAGCGAGAGGGAGATAGGGGGAAGGAAAGGGGTGACAGTAAGACAACAAGATAAACACTATGCAGCTCTTGTCACTTTACTTTGCTTGAGGACTCCACACCTGAACCACCTACAAACAAGGTCAACTTACCTTCTGGGTCACTGTAAAACATCCTCCTAGTTCTAGCACCTTCTATCCACTGGGTCCTGGGACCGCTGTCTACTAGGGCAGAGTTCCCATAAACTAACAGGGCTTAACACCCTTGTTACAGACTCTCCAGCTATGGTGACTTCTTCATTCTGGCAGTACTTCTGTTCTTCTCACTGGTGGTATCTCCTTTTTTTGATCCAATATGTCCAAAACCTTACCTTATCTTGTTCACACATAAGTTTTAATTTGCAGACATGATCATTATACATATGGGCTAAATCCAGCCCTTACTGGACAATTGAACATGCAGGCCAGCCCACCGTGCATATATAATATGCAAGGACGTCTGTCCTACCCTACATATGGAAAATCTGGATCTGCATCTGTACGGAATCAGCTTTCATATATCCAGCGTTCTGTGCATAGTCCAGCGTTCTGTGCATAGTCCTGCGTTTTGTGCATAGTCCAGTGTTCTGTGCATAGTCCAGCGTTCTGTGCATAGTCCAGCGTTCAGTGCATAGTCCAGCGTTCCGTGCATAGTCCAGCGTTCCGTGCATAGTCCAGCGTTCCGTGCATAGTCCAGTGTTCTGGGTAAGCACAGTTCGCTCTGAACAGCTGATTTGCGAAAAAGAGCTTGCGTAAATTAGCAGTAGTATAGACGTCTGGATCCAATCCTCTCTGCGGATACATGGAGAAGCATAAAAACAGAAAACATTGTAAGACGTAAGAATGACTTTTCACATAGGTGATAATGGACTGTATTCACAGATCCGGTGTGGGTTAGGTGTGGACATATCCGCTCCTAACTCACCCGTCCTGCGCCTATCCCGCCCCCCCCCCCATTTTAGGTACCTTCTGGCACTTACGAGTTCCATAGGGCTACCTTAACTATCTGTGCATTGTCCTCCCTGCCTCCCCCTCGCCCTCCCCGGCTAATCTAAATTCCTCCCCCTTCCACTTCTACCTAATACCTCCCCGAGGCAGCATTACGCCACCTCTTTCTACCTAAAATACTTTAAAGACCTCACTTAGGCAACCTATGTACCGAACTGGTACGTAGATTGAGTAAATGGCCTACTATGCATGTGCAGTAGATCCTAACCTAAAGATACGCACCTAAGAAGCAACTGCTTCTTTGGTCTGAATACGGGTCCATATCACTTGTTACATGGCACTTGTCACCTACATTAAATTGCATCACATTTTAAGTTACTTGTATATGGGAATCATTAAATATTATTGTGGGTCATTGTTTTCTAGAAATAAATTATAAAACAAAAAGTGCAATCTACAAATATAGAGAGAACTGAGTGTTTGTGACAAGCAATACAGAGTGAGTAAAGTCCCGGGAAGGCTTCTGGCAAACAGTGATTTGTGCACAATCCTTCCCTGCTTTACAGAGATTCTCAGGCAAATACAAAGAAATAAATTTGCATTCATTTGTGGACATGTCTAAAGTCTGCAAATCTGAGAGGTTAAAAAGGAAATTCATCTAACAAGCTGTGTTCATTGTGATGCGGCAGAACCTTGCTTCCACTGGATGTGTTTTATTTATGCAAATGTTTCATTTTACTTTTGCTTATTCAGAAATGTAGAAATAATATTGAGCCAGATCCAGAATTAAATGAATGAACTGACTTACGTATGTATTTGTACGTATGCTATGTTACACAGTTGCCAGTATCCGATAAACAGAACGATCTTTCTGCTAGTGAGATTTGACGATTTTGGGTCTATCCGCTATACAGTATTTGTGTTCAAATTTTCATCTGAAGAAGATTTTCTTCTCTGCCATGATGATATATAGGTGTAACAACTTAAAAAGTGACCATTGATTAGAGCCACATGCGTCATCCAGTCTACCCTGCTGGGTTTTTTTTTACAACTATGTTAACAACAAGGGGAAATCCTTATATGTATCCCAAGCATATTTAAATTGTTGTACTATATTAGCCTCAATCACCTTAGAATTTTTCGGAGTCCCAGCATAGAAGGATGGCATCGAGAAAGTTCCTTTTCGGCTGTCCCTATTTCGAATAACCATCCATTTTAGAATGTTTGAGTATGCCGATTTATTTTTGGAAACGCTGCTGCCACAGGACCCGATGCTTCACCGGACCACTGGAATGGTGAGTAACCTCTCCAGGGTTACACTGTTATGGTCAGGCTGCAGGGAATGATGGGTTAGAGTCAGGCTGCGGGGAAGGGAAGGTTAGGGTCAGGCTCCTCATCGAGGAGAAAACAGCCCGATCGGCACACTGAGCCATTCATTAAAAAAAAACCGGCTGCCATTCGAAATAGAGACAGCCGAAAAGAAACTTTCGATTGTCTCTATTTCTAAAAGCAGCCATTCGGACCGGGGAGTTGCAACAATTTCAGGGGGTTTAACTGATTAAATTGAGACCTTAAGTAGTATTTTTGATTGTGAAAATTATTAAATTAATTATAAAAATTTTAAATAAATGAAAGCATTGCATCGTGAAAAACTGCGTATCAAAAAGCACAATTAATGACCTAGTACTCCTTTCAGCATCAATAAAAGGATGCTTCTATCTTGGATCCACTGGGACAGTCTAGTCATGAGATCACATGATCCATGCTAATTACCTAACCAAAATCAATTAGATTCACATCATGGTGTCTGATACGATACTCTGATTAATTGCTGCTTTTAACATAAACTCTAAAGTGGTGATATGAAACTAGACTCATAACACACAAGAATTTAAATAACTTCATTGTTTAGTTTTTTGTTTTTTTGCAGTACAGCTAAAATATTCCTACTTATATATATATCCCTGCCGTTACACTAACGTGTTAACCTAGTTACAGCAATTAGTGCTTCATTAGTAAGGCTAACTAACTGAAGCTTGATCCTGTAATGATTTACCAAGGTTTTCCATATACAAGTGCATAATCAATGTTTTCCAATTACTGCTATTGTGCAACCAGTATTTCAAATAAACTAGCTAATAATACAACCCCATTACAGAGACTGCAGAAGCAGAAGCATTTAATTGCAGTGCAGAGCTTCTTCAGCATCTAAAATTTTTCACACTAATAAGCTGTCATGCAAAAAGTTGTATTGATTTTTACACCACATGACTTCAACCACAAATATGTAATTATCCCTTTTATATCTAGCTTGGGGATTAAAATAATCTATAGTATGTAGCCTTTACTTATCCCTGATAGGTTTAGTGGTCCTTTACCCTTTTCAAAACATTCTAGTTTTTGATGAATGAACTTTAGACATTTCTTTCTATCACTGCCATTTGAGATCCGTTTGCATCCTAGCAGTAAAATGTTATTTTAACTATTGAAAGGAGAAAAAAATATAGAGAATATGTTTTCTTTTGTTTAAGCTTCTATATTCACTAAAAAACAACCTTTAAGGGTCAATATTTACCATATTTACCATATGGAATAAAATTATTATGGAGTTCATTTACTGAAATTAAGAATCGATCACAAATTGTGTAATCCGGTATGTAGTTGCAATCGCTATTTTGACAGTGTTGCAGCCAACAGTCTATAGTCGGTTGTATCATTTTCAGCAGAATTCGAGTTTATAAAACATTTATTTCGGCGCGGGTGCAATGCCGAAAATTCTAATTTTGACAAGTCAACATTTATTCTCCCCGGAGTACCTGCTGTGACATTTAATCTTCCAGGTTCCTGCTGTACCTCTGCTGTGCTTTTCCGGTTAGTGGTTAGGATTGGGCTTAGGCTTAGGTGTCGTAATGAATGTGAGAAAGGTAGGGCATATGCCTTGGGCACCATTAAATTCCCAGTTGCTGGTGGCACCACCAGGACACCCACCCGGCCCAAACTCACGCAAAGAGAGGAGGAGCCATTCCAGTCTTTGGACACTACTGTGCATGTGTGTATATCTCTAGTGGTCCTCAGTGGCAGGAATTACCTTCTATCTGGAGAGCATTGCTGGTCTGCTGGAGCATCTTCATAAAAAAATAAAAGCATGTATTAAAAAAATAAAAATAAAACCTTTGTTTAGGACAATAGAAAAAAGAAGAGGGTGGTGGGAGAAAGGTAAGGACAAGAGACAAGAAGGTTGGGAAGAGCCCAGGGAGTAAATAGGGAATGGGAAATAATGGGGAATAATGACTTACTCGAGTCATTTGCATAAGTCCCTTGATCAGATGTTACAGAAGCGTGCCTACTAACGCAAAGAACTCAGTTCCGTATGTTAGAGGTTCCGATCAAGGGGTCGACCCTTCACTTATGTATGCCGCAATGAAGGGCCCGGGGGCGGGTAACAGCACGTCCTTGCATAGAAGTTACGCCTTCTGAAAGAGGGGAGTGACAGGGACGTGCACTCCCTTCTTTTTTGTGTAATTTCAGTCTCCCGCACATATGGAAAGCGTTCAGGTGTCTGGATCCGGAACAGAATGAGGAAGGTAAAGAAACAGGAAACGGACAGGGATAACGGAGACAAACACTGGGAAGTACATATAGACATGGATAACACAGATATATACTGGGAGGGAGAACATATAGACAAGGATAATAGAGACATATACTAGAGGGTGAGCACATATAGACAAGGATAATAGAGACATATACTGGAAGGGAGAACATATAGACAAGGATAATAGAGACATATACTGGAAGGGAGAACATATAGACAGGGATAACATAGACATATATTGGGAGGGAGAACACATAGACAGGGTAATAGAGACATATACTAGGGGTGAGCACATATAGTTTCATTAAAAGGGGCACATTTTTTAAGATTTGGCCTCTGCTCCATCAATCCTAATTACACTACTGGTTTAGGGATAGGATTAGGGTTGTTGTAATAAAAATAAACATGTTGCATTATAATATTTGATTATAGATGTGTTGCGGTAACTACTCTGTCTGATGGAAAATGGGAGTGGTTATTGTTCACTGGGGGTCAGATGGGAGCATCAGCTGGATAAATAGTGAAAGGAAAGAAGAATATACTGGGAAGGCGAAGGGAAGGAAAAGGTAGATCGGCATAATGTGCCTGATTCAGACTTAAGAAAGTGCTTAAAATAAGAGAGGAAAGTCACTCCTGGGCCAAACCATGCTGATTTCAGGGGGAGTCAAGTTAATTGTATTCTTTGCGTGCAGGGAAATATCTTTAAATTACTTACTGCACACAGATACTGACCAGTGTTACTATCACACTGTTATTTAGACTTGGGATAGGAAACATCACCTCTCACCTCTAATACTGTTTGCAACAGATGAAATATGACTCCCCCTGCAATCACCATGGTTTAGCCCAGGAGTAACTTTCCTCTCTTAATTTAAGCACTTTCTTAATTCTGAACAGGTCCAATATGCTTAAGAATACTACCTGCAGATGGTAATTTCTTCACTGTCAGAGCTGGACTGACAAACTCTGCTTGAACACTTTGTAAATTAATCGAAACGCTATCCCAGATTCAAAGGAATGGGCCAGTGATCACTTATTGATTTTATTGTCTTTGCCATAGTTTTCCATGACGATTGTAGATTTGTAAATGTAAATAATTTCATTTTTTATGCGTTATCACATATAAGCTAAGTTATCTATCTAAATAGAGCCCTATGTATTTATAATAGTTTATTTTCTAGTCACTTGAAGATAATTTTACTTTTAACATTTTAAATTACTGTTTTGCAGAAAACACTAACCCCCGTTAGGAAAATATGTAAGAGATACAAAAATGTAAAAGAGATAGAGGTCTATTTGAAGGACAGATTAGCTCAGGGTGAATGTCCTATTGTACGGTTCTATCTGTAAAATAAAACACAGAAATGTTCGTTACGCATATTTGTACAAATATTTCTCAATTTATAAACAGATATATGGGACCCAAGACTGGGACTCTCATTGGGCCTGATCCAGAGCAACGCTCGCAAGCGAGCGTACGCTCATCGTATGCGAATTTTCGGCAAAAAATTCGCAATGCGCATGCCCAGTATGACAGGTTCCGGTCGCCCGAGCGTCATGAGCGAATAGCGGGCGTATCGTTAGCGTATTTTTCGCTCGCTGGGCGTATTTTTTTTACGATGGGCGGCTGGGCGCCCGTTTTACTACAGGGAGGCGGGGATAGCCATTTAAATTGTACAGTATGGGCGTGCTAAGCGTATTTTCTCAGCGTATTTTCTGCGAATTTTCGTACGGCCGACGGTCGTACCCAGTGTAGGGTATAGCCGCCGTAAGCAGGGACTTTACTATGGGAGTGCTAGGGGCGTGTAGGTTGATACGACGAGCGTACGTTCGCATTCGCCCGTCGTGCGAATTTTCGTAGCGCTGGATCAGACCCATTGTTAGAGTTAGGACCACCATATACAGAAAGGCCTTGACGGTGGCTGGTGGCTTATCCCATATTTGTACAAATATGCGTAACGAACATTTCTGTGTTTTATTTTACAGATAGAACAGTATAGTTTGTTACTGGTTTATGGCAATGTGCTGGGGCAATTTTTCCCTTTGTTTCTGTGGCCAGCAGGTTAACCCCCTGCCTTTCATGCACCTGTTTAACATTTACTTAATAAATTAATTGAGCAGCTTCCATTCTGGTTTTATTCTGAATATCCTATTGTAAAGGAGAGCACTTTCCTGGCTCTTGGGGATCAGCTGCCGGCTCCTTCTGCCAGGCTGTAAGGACTTTCAAGATTGCTCTCACATGCACATGAATTCCTAAGACTTCTGATGGGGCTCATAATATAGGTATGTTTTCTAACCATTAAAATTCAAGCCTGTAGCATCACTACAATGACTGGAAGCCCTACACATGGACCTCATAGTTCATCATTAGCCTTAAAAACCAGTGTGTCTCTGTTAAAAAAAAGTGTGCAAGTGCCTCTTTTTGGACGAAGTGCTAATTTGTTCTCATATTGTTAAAAGTTGAAATTTTAATTATTTAAATTGTTCTGACATAATTTTCTCTATATAGGCCGGAGCTTGTGTGGAAGCATATGTAATGCAACGGATCTCCATGCGGACGGGACTCTATAAGAAGATCCTTAGGACCTTGCCTTCCGCACGGGGTTTGCTATGCAGATATGGCAAACGGGGAGGTGATAAGCAGATGGAAGTGTCCGTAACTATGCACAGCAGAGGGGAGCAACAGAGAAATTCACTCCTCTCTTACGCGCGTAGTTCCACACCCGTACGTATGGAAAGCATTCAAGGGTCTGGATCCGGTCCTATGTGTCTACAATGTCACCAATCTGTTGAACAAATTTCTAATCACTCACACTTTTATGGCTAAGAAAGGGAAGACTATCACTCCTCACATGGATCCAGAACAATGTCCGTCGCCCATAATACGTCCGTCAGATGACGAAAATCTTTAAGACGCATATACGCAATCTACAAAATGAAACAATACTTAGATTAGTAAATTAGTTACTACGCATGCACAGTAGCTATTTGCGGCATCTGTCGGACGTTTTATGGGACACGGACGTTGTTCTGGATCCAGCCAATGGTGTCTTTATTGATAGGTCAAGTAAATGTCAGGGTGAAGTGACCTACAGTTTATGCAGTGAATACGTTTTAGAGGTAGTGTGGAAGCCTCTTCTTTTTAATGAAGCCCTCCTTCAGGGATCACATGAGATAAGTGGCCAGAAAAGGGGTCTGTACTCCAGAGAAATTAGCATCTAATGCCACTAAGAGATCCAGAGATTCATGACCACCCCAGTCCGCTGTCTCCATAGCTCTCTGGCTATAACAGGCATTAGGGTAGCAAATATTTCCCATATATTGCTTTGATATCTTCAGCAAAACTATAATGATAAATAAGTACCATTGTTTATTTGGCCATAAATAAGATTTCAGGCTAGGCTTTGATAAACAGGCTGCTAAGCTGTTCAGACATATGCATCATGGCAAGAAAATGATTATACATGAAGATTAGCCCAAAATCGTCCGCTGATAGCAATATGGTACCGTCACAAAAGCCACCATCTTGTTTTGTAAATTAAAGTAAAGCCCCAACACTGAAAAATGGCCTTTCTGCAGAATAAATACCATATTGAGTGTTAAGGATTATTTGTTAGGAATGTTCACTGAAGTAAAAGGACATTTTTTGCACAGGGAACATTAATCATCTGCCTCTGTTAATGAGTGCTGCCATTTAGCTTGATTTTCTGAGGTAAATAAATATGATTCATACGCAACAGTTAAACAATCCCACACGATGGGAAAATGATTATGAAAAATTGTATAAAGCTATTTGGCAGTAAAGCATTTAAGGAAGGGGAGCAGGATGATGGTTATAAATACAGAGGAAAATAAGAAGCTCTGTTTAGGCAACATAAGGACCGCAACCTCCGCACTTGTTCCATATGTATGGAGGTCTGGATGTCCGCATGGAAGAGGGAAGAGAATTCCCATGTCACTCCCCTCTCATGTGGCCAAACTTAAGTTCGGAATGTCTAATGCCGCCCACTCTGCCTAATCTGCATGCTGAAGCTGCATGGGTAAGCCCTGCCGTATAGATCCGCTATGTAACATCTGGCACGTGCATGTGCAGTAATGACGTTACAGGAGACTTATGCGAGTGGCTTGCTTAACTTCGTTAACACTATTACCTCTATGAACCGTTATCAGTAAATATTATCCTAAATTAGTAATTTTATAACCATTCTGCCACCATCCCAAATTCCAGCACCTCCTTTCTCACCTTTTTTTTTTACTATTAAAGAAAAAGGAGTTTGTTAAAGACCTTCAGAGACTGTTAAATAAAGAGGAGACAAAATGAAATGGATATTAAATTAATATTAAATAATTTATTTGCAGCCTTTAAACAGTGTTGTCCACGGATTTTACCTAGTTAGACTGGTAAATACAACCAATGGCACATGCAGGATAGAATAGAACTATCACACTGAGCATGTGCAGACTGGGCGGCTGTTCTGAGCATTTGTCCCCTGTCCCCCCACAATCATGCTAATGTGCAATCCTGTAGATCCACCCATGTGCTACACTGTCACATGGTCTGCATAGGATAGTCATACTGAGCATGTGCATGCTATCTGATCTCTGCTGCAGTCCTGTAGATCCACCCATGTGCTACACTGTCACGTGGTCTGCATAGAATAGTCATACTGAGCATGTGCATGCTATCTGATCTCTGCCCATGTTGGAACAGGCCAACCCCTCCACCACCAGCACCCATGAATACAAGTCTTTTATTCCATGCAAGGTTAATTTACTTGATCCAGTATTTTGAATTCATGCACTTATATCCTCTATACTTTGGGTGCAGACTTATATCCAGATGGAGAGGAAGGAAGGGGGGTGGTGACTGGCACCCCTTCTACCTGTCTTATGTGCAACACACTAGCCGGCCCATGCATGCACAAAACAGTAGCCGCGCTGAGCATGCACAGAAGTTGTGATTTCCTGCGCATATGCAGAATATAATCACAAAGAACAAAGAAGAACATATTTAAAGAAAAAAGTAGGCAATGCATAGGATAGGAAGCGCAACTATGTTGACAGAAAAAGCTATAACCAAACACAATGCATGTCTTAAATTTCAAACATTGTTGTGTTTTGTAAAAGGTCTCCGGTATAATAAAAGGCTATTAACATGACTGCTGACATGAAGCTATCAGAGTCACAGGTATTGATGAAACTCTCAGCTCTCAATCTGCTGCACAGGAAGTTTATCATGCAGCTGTCAGCCTAGACAGAGCACAGAAACAATGATAGCAGCTGACATTTCCCTTACCTCATTTATAGGGGAAAAAAATATTTAGGAGGTGTTGAAGATTTCTGAAAGCATACACCATGTAAATTGATCTTTATAATACAGCCATAAATATTCACAGACTCCTTTTTGTCGCATGATTTTTTTTTTTTTAAAGATTGCACTTAGGTAATAGCCCTTCTGTGTAAAGAAGAAGCACAGTCTGTTGCTGATTATATTGCTGGAGATAAGATGTTTAACCTAAGTGCTACATGTCTTATATTATATTTCATTATTATATTATTTACAAGCAGTGGGCCGGATCCAGACCAACGTTTTCATTACGTAGCATATTTTCTATGCACTCCCCTAGGCCGTACATACTTTTGCTGCTTTACACTTGCCAAACCCTACCTTAACTTTTCAAAGCGTAATTACTGACATACATAAAGACTTCACGTACGTAAGTGTCTAAGCCCGCCCATACTGTACCTCACCCCGCCTCCGAAGCGTAATTACGGGTGTCGTATAGAAGTCACGCCCCTTTCGTTTGCAGTTATGCTGTTTATACGAGGCTGGTACATACGTTCAGAGTTACATGGCGTAACATCTGCCGCACGCATGTGCAGTACATGCAAAACAGCATTTTTACATCACCGGCTAGCATAAATACGCTAGCGTATGTAGCTCAGAATCCGGTTGCAATCTCTGGCAGGAAAGTCTGGCTTCTGAAAAAGGGATATTCGAAAGTTACTTTAAGGATGTCCCTTTTCCGATACTTACACTTTCAAAAAAATTTTTTTTATGAATGGGTGAGTATGCCGTTCACCCATTCACTTTCGGAAAGAAGAGATCACTCAGCCGCTCTCCGTACCAAGGGGACAAGTGAGTCAACTGTTTCCGCGGGGTTAGTGTCAGGCTGTAGGGGAGGGAGGGTTAGGGTCAGGCTGCAGAGGAGGGGGGGTTAGGGTCAGGCTGCAAGGGAGTGAGGGTTAGAGTCAGGCTGCAGGGGTGGGAGGGTTAGGGTCAGGCTGCGGGAGATGGTGGGTTAGGGTCAGGCTGCAAGTAAGGGAGGGTTAGGGTCAGGCTGCCAGGAGGGAAGGGTCAAGCTGCCAGGAAGGAGGGTTAGGGTTAGGGTAGTGAGAGGGGAGGGTTAGGGTAAGAATTAGGGGAAGTAGTGGGGGACCTTTGTTTTACACTTTTCGGAGCACCGAAAGCTCGACGCTCCGTGGATCGATTGCAATGCCTCCTCGATGCATACGCAATTGAAATCCCAGCCAGTTCGCAACTGGCTGGGGAGGAATGGCCGATTCGAAAATCGACCATTCGGACCGGAGCCCCACACCCTTCAGGATCTACCCCAGTGTGCCTCCTAACTATCCAGATTTAGCCAGAGAAGCCTATCTGATAGGGCTACTTAGAGCACTAATGCTTCTTTGTGGTGGCCATTCCATCATCATGACAGCACCACACTTCTCATGTCATGGCCAGTGTCTCCAATGTTGATACATTTGCATACATTAAACATTAGTACCTGATTTATAGTAACACATAACATTGAAGCCTGAATGTACTAATCAACCAACTAGAAAAGGTTAGCTTTAATGCTGTGTAACATAGAAACATAGAACGTGAAAGCAGATAAGAGCCACATGGCCCATCCAGTCTGCCCAGTTGTTTATTTAAAGACTATACTCACCATAGATCCCATTTTATCCTTAATTTAGTTTGAGATTTAAGATATCCTTATATTTATCCAAAGCATGTTTAAACTCTTCTACTGTGTTAGCCTCAACCACCTCAGATGGGAAGTAATTCCTCTTATCAACCACCTGTCATGTACTCTGGGTTTTGGGATTCTGCCTCAAGAACCCTTGGGTCGTCCACAGAACCAGGTATCGTTTCGATACATAGATTGCGTATATGCGGTCTTTTAGACCGCATATACGCAATCTACGTATCGAAACGATACGCAGATTACGTACAATAGCTACTACGCATGCGCAGTAGCTACTGTTTATTGAACTACGTCCGTCTATGGAAGACGGACGTAGTTCTGGATCCGGCCCAATGTGTTTTGTTATTCACAAATGACCACAAACAAACAATGTAACGAACAATAAAATGTATCAATGTGGTGAAAGCTGTCTAATAAAACAGAGTCCGTATTAGAGATGTAACCACCTCAATAGCAAGTGAGAAGTACCAGTGCTGTGTTCCACCACTTTAAATAGCAAAACCGGGATTCGGATCCAATAACAAAGTTGGAATATAAAGTCCCATAAATACTGAAAGATATTAGCAAAGGTTTAGATCCATGCAGTAATGGAAAGTACTTTCAATGTATTCCATATCCTTCGATAAAAATGTAATGAGCAAGTTATAACGTTCACTGAATAAGCATTACTCACTGCTTGGTGGGTTCATCATTGTGTTAGCGCTCCAGGGATAGAGCCACGAGTTCTCATTCCAAAGGGCAGATGATTAAGGACACATCGGTGGCCACTCGAGGTTCATGCTCCTAAGAACCAAAGACCGCAATCCAGACTCCAAGCAAGGAAGGATAAAAGCCAGTTAGCTGCCACAATGCACAGTAAGGTAGTCCCGCTGACGCATTTAGTCTTATGCTAAAGACTTTATCAAAGCAGAGACCCTAAGACTCCCTTCCCCGCACCTTAACCCTGAAACTCCCCATAGAGTGCTACTCACCCATCCGGTCGATGCAATGGTGTTTCCGAGGAATGAATGGGTAAGTATACCGATCAGCATAATTACCCATTCATTAAAAATAAAATCTAAATAACGCTATTTTAAAATTAGAGACAAACGAAAATTAGCTAGTCTATGCTTATAAACACATTGGGGTAGATCCAGAACTACGTGTGCAATAGCTTTCCATGCGTAACGTATTTTCACACGCGTATGTTCTATACACTCCCCTAGGCACACCCCTTGAATGTACGTATTTCACAGAGTTCCGCTTCCCAAACCCTACCTTAACTTTTTATTGCGTAACAGCGTACGTCCGCTACTTAGAAATAGGCGATTTTACATCTCAGCCATGCGGAAATTCGCTCCGATGCGTTGTTCTGGATCAGGCCCATTGCAACTAACTAGCTAAGCGCTGGCATAGGACTTCTACACACAGCTCAGTACTCATAAACTGAGCAAATCAACACTCATAGTCTGAGCACTGTCTAAGCTGCCAGCCTCTGGCATGTCCTCTGTGGGCCCCCATCCCCTCCAGGCCCCATAGCAGATGCACCCTCTTCTTCCACGGTAGTTACAGTATGAGATTGTCTATTATAGTCATAGCTCATAGGCTCAACTTGGTGCTTATGTTCTATAAAATTGATGTCACTCCAATGCAAGGGCTTTGTAGATGGCTTTTTTTTTAGGATCTGTATTTCGGAAGCGGTTTAACTATCAGTATATAAACAGTTTTTTCAATTGGATCTTGTAAAGTAAACAGTATTGCATAATTGCTTTAGTGGAAACCTATAAATCCCCTAAAGCAATCAGCAAAGTGTTTCTTTTGCTTTAATTTGATGTTACATGAATATCTCCCTGTAAGTTAGCTCTTGCCATAAAAAGAACTGTAATGTTTCCACAGGGTGGAAGATAATGAATCAATCTACAAAGGAGTAATGAGTAATAGCTAAATGATGGCTGATCTTTAAAACAAATCCAGTCTGAACTTCAAAAATGAAATTGATTCCAAACACAGACTATAAAGTTAAATTGATCTATTGCCAATTGTACTAATAAAATTGATTCTAAATGCATTGCCGTTGCTGATTAATTCGTTGGCATGACTGCTCTCTCAGAGTTATAGAAGTCATCTTCTATTTCAAATTTCTAATGCAATCTCAGAGAGACGGATTCAGACTTGTAATAGGATAAGACCCCAAAGACAAAGGCAGAAAAACCCAATTATATTAATTTACAGTGCTACAGAAAATAAGCGTAAAAAGTGAGAAAATGCACTTTTTAAAATATTTTTTTTTTACTTTGTAATGATGAAATACCCAGAAAATTCCACTCCATCACATGTGTGCACTTGTATTAATTTATTATTATGTTTTAAATATAAAGATATTTTAACAATATTACACTAGAATTATTTGCTTCTTTATCCTTTGTTCCTTGATTATAAGTATGTACCCAAAGGGTGATCACAAGCCATTCAAAATAACAGTGAACCTTTGCTAAATTAAAACCCCCATAAGACTATTCATGACCTCCTTTCATCCACTCAGCCCCAAGGACACAGGTAACAGAGTGGGTCACAGTTCATTGAATACAACATAGATATAAAGGGTCTGCTATAAAATGTCGACAGTCAACATTTTGACAGGGCAAAATCTTGACAGTTGAGTATTATGTATCTGTAAGCTTAATGTAATGCAGACAACTTGTAAAAAACTTCTGAAATTTAATAATATATATGTAATACTAACATAGGGCCGGATCCAGACCTACGGGCACCTTCCAGGCGCCCAAGGTCAGTACGGCCGGCATCGTGGGCATGACGGTATGCAAATTAGCATGCACTCAGCCGCTACTGTTTCCTCTGGTTCCCCTATTGGCCATTCCAGTCAGCTGTTTTGGCTCCTAGGCAGCCAGAACGCCTCCCTCCTCCAGCATGCGGCGCGGTTGTTACTTCCTGGTCCTGGCTGGTTCACAGCAGCCGGGACATGCGCCAATCAGCTCAGGGAGGCTGGTCCAGTCTCTGCCACCTGATTGGCCAGCCTCCCTGTAATTAGAACGGCGGGGACACGCTTTCCCCAGCGGTTATAGCTTCTGCTGCCCCGTGCTTTCTCTTCTCTCTCTTCTCTCTTTGCCTTGCTTGCTTTGCTTTTTGACTGTTGAGTGCCCATTCCTAGCCTGACCCTTTGTGCCTTCCATGTTCCAGCCCTATCCTTGCTCCTTGCCTTTGTTTGCTTGTTAGTGTTTCTAGTGTGTTTCAGTGAGTGTCAGCCCTTGTCAGTTGCACAATTTGTCTGTCATTGTGGTGTTCTGTGCCACTGGGGTTTTTCTCTCTGTTTTGTCTTCTGTGTTCCTACCTGCACGCATTGTAGGTGTCCATTGGGGACCGTTACCTGCCAGTGTCCTGCGGCCCAACCTGTCCCCACCATCAGGGACTCCAGTGAACACCAGGTTCTGGTTAGACTCCGCACCCTGGTGAGCCTTCTCCTAACATTATAACTGGCCAAACGTTTATTATGGAGCAGAACACGGCGGACTCTTTGAAGGCCCTCATTGCCCAGGTGTCTAACCTGGGGCAGATGGTCCAAGCTCTCACAGAAAAGGTGAACTCCCAGGAGGGGGCCATAGCAAGATTGCGAACAGTACCCAACCTCCCAGCCAATCCTTAACAACCTCCCATAGGCCAAGTCACGGACATTAAAATGAACCTTCTGGACCGATTTTCTGGGAACAGGAGCAAGTTCAGTCAGTTCAAGAACAGCTGCCTGCTGTACTTTTAGCTTTGCCCTAAAGACTCTGGCAGTGAGCTCCAGTGCGTCGGTCTCATCATCTCCCTTCTCCAAGGGGACCCACAGTCATGGGTCATCAGCTTATCTTCAGATCACCCCGCTCGCAAAAATGTGGAGGAGTTCTTCAAAGCACTGGGTCTGTTCTATGAAGACTCGGGCCAGATCGCTACCGCCAAGGCTCATCTGCGGTCTCTCAAACAAGGAAGAAGGATGGCTGAGGAATACGCCTCTGAATTCAGACGGTGGACGACTCTCTCCCAATGGAACGATCCGGCTCTCCGTAGCCAATTTCAATCTGGCCTGGCTGAGTCTATTAAAGATGCTCTAGTGCAGTATCCCTCTACCACATCCTTAGAAGATCTGATCTTGCTAGTGATCAAAATGGAATTTCTTGGACCATTCCCTGGCACACTCTCTTGGAATTCTAGTCCGTGAACTCTCTCTTCCCACAGTGGGCATTTGTCATGTGGAGGAACTTAAGTTCTTACTCATCGACTGTCACTCCGCCTCTGTGATTCTGGGACATCGACTGGGCTAAGGGTGAAATTTGTCGTTAGTACAAAGACTACTGCTCGTCGTGTCTCAAAGTTACTCTGCTGTGTGTCTCTGCCACCGAGAGTCATCTTCTGTCCCAGTGTGCAGACTTCATTTATGTCTTTAATAAGAAAAACACAGACTCCCTTCCTCCTCATCATCTGTATGACTGCGCTATTAATCTGGTTCCAGAAGCCAAGCTACCCAAGGGTAGACTTTACTCTCTCTCCCGTCCTGAGTCTGAAGCCATGAATGAATACATTCAGGAGAACCTCCAGAAGGGATTTATTTAACCTTCTAAATCCCCAGTCGGTGCAGGATTCTTCTTCGTGGCAAAAAAGGACGGGTCCTTAAGACCTTGTACAGATTTCAGGGCACTTAATAAGATCACTGTGAGATACACTTAACCCATACCTCTTATCTCTGACTTATTTGATGAACTCAAACAAGGCCCCCATCTACAGCAAGATCGATTTAAGAGGGGCATATAATCTGCTCCGTATTTGTTAGTGGAAGACGGCATTCAATACCCAATAAGGTCACTATGAGTGCCTTGTCATGCTGTTCGGACTTTGTAACACCCCTGCCGTGTTTCAAGATCTTACTAACTATGTGTTATGGGATTTCCTTAACAGATTTGTGGTAGTGTACATGGATGACATTCTCATCTATTCTTCTCCCTTGGAAGAACATCACTGTCAGGTACGCCAAGTGCTTTCCAAACTCAGAGAGAATCACCTCTTTTCCAAGCTGGAAAAATGTCAATTTGAGGTTACTAAAGTTAATTTCCTGAGCTATGTCATTACCCCAGAGGGTTTCTCCATGGGCCCCGACAGGGTAAGTGCAATTATGAATTGGACGCAACTGTCTAACTTAAAAGCTGTTCAACGCTTCTTGGGATTTGGGAACTATTATCGCTGCTTCATCCAAGGTTATTCGATGCTGGTTTTTTCTATTTCTGATCTAGCCAAAAAAGGGGCTGATCCTGGCAAAAGTGGTCCAAGAAGGCCAAGAATGGCCTGACATGTTACGTGATATGAAAGACTTTGTCGGTAATTGCACAGTCTGTGTCTGTAATAAACCCCCCCATCTCCTCCTATCGGTCCCCTTCACCCCTTACAGACTCTCAAGCGTCCGTGGACACACTTATTCATGGACTTCATTACAGACTTACCTTCTTCTCAAGGCTACAGTACCATCTGGGTGGTAGTAGATCACATTAGCAAAATGGCCCATTTCACTCCTCTTCGTGGTCTTCCATCTTCTAACATGCTTGCAGAAGTCTTTGTTTCTGAGATTGTCAGACTTCATGGTGTCCCCGTGGACATTGTCTCGGACCGTGGCTCCCTGTTCATCGCCATTTACTGGAGGTCTTTTTGCTCCTTACTCAGAATCAAAATCAGCCTCTCCTCTGGCTATCACCCATAGCCCAATGGTCAGTCGGAGAGAGTCAATCAATCCTTGGAGCAGTATCTGCGCTCTTATGCTTCCAAGCTTCAATAATTGGGCTCAGAACTTGGCCTGGGCCGAATTTGCATACAATAATGCCACTCATTCCTCTACCAAGATATCTCCTTTCTTTTGCGTTTGGGGTTACCATCCTCGTGCTTGCTCCTTTATCCAGACTCATTCTGGAATTCACTCGGACGTGCAACGCTATTCTAGGAATCTTTGGGACATCTGGACCAAAGTTCATCTCTCCTTACAGCAGGCAGCATTTCAAACTAAGGCCAAAGTGGATACCCATCGATGTAAATGCGATTTCAAAGTTGGAGATAAGGGGCCTGATTCAGAGATCCGTCGGCAATGGGATCGCAAATATACGCATCTAAGTGGCAGGTCGGAGCAGGTTACAATCCCACTGAATAAACAGTCACTCCCCTTGCAAACAGCGGCCGGACATAAAGTTTGACCTGCATTGACTTGTCCTATCTGGCCGCAGTAACTACCGACCTTATGTGTATTAGTTGCGTATATTTAGGTTCCTAAGTCTGTAAGCGCGCCCACTTTCCCTCATCTCAATGCCTCCCCCCGCCCATTTCTATGCAAATCCTTCGGTTCGTAGATTTCCACTGGACTTAGGTTAGCAATTGTTCCCGACCGATTCACAAGTCCGACCTTAAGGCATTTCCAACCCTATCTTCAACGTAGACGGCGTTGCACTATCAGTACGCATGCGCAGTTGATGCAAAATCGATCTGACCCTAAATATACGCACCTAACTATCGGTAATATCGGATCTCTGAATCAGGCCCAAGGTGTGGCTGTCTACAAAAAATATCAGGATTCGACAACCCTCGAGAAAATTAGGCCCGCATTTCATTGGACAGTTTACCATTATTAAAAGTGTCAATCCAGTTGCCTTCAAGCTGAGACTCGCTCATACTCTAAGGATCCCGCCTACCTTTCATGACTCACAAGCCAGTGAAGAGATTTTCGAAGTATCCTGCTAAGCATTTCTCCAAACCTTCTTCTTCACTAGTTCAGGGAAAAGAGGAATTTGAAATTGAGGAAATTCTGGACTCCAGGCGATTCCGTGATCAGATCAAATATCTGGTCCATTGGAGGGGGTAAGGCCCAGAAGCAAGGGAATGGATACCTATGAAAAACATCCATGCTCGAAGACTTCTTAAAGAGTTCCATAGGAAATTCCCTGAGAAACTCGGTCCTAGGAGCTTCCTAACCCCTCATCAAGGGGGGTACTGTTACATGCTGCAGGACTGGCATGTAACTTTTCTTACCCTTCTCCTCGCTCCTTGCTCCAGCTTGCGCCATCTTTCACCCGCTTCCCTGCCAGCTCCCTGCATACCGTCACATGGGTGTGACGGTATGCAAATTAGCCATGCGCTCGGCCGCTACTGTTTCCTCTAGATCCCCTATTAGCCATTCCAGTCAGCTGTTTTGGCTCCTAGGCAGACAGAACGCCTACCTTCTCCAGCATGTGGCGCGGTTGTCACTTCCTGGTCCTGGCTGGTTCGCAGCAGCCGGGACACACGTCGATCAGCTCAGGGAGGCTGGTCCAGTCTCTGCCACCTGATTGACCAGCCTCCCTGTAAATAGAATGGCAGGGACATACTTTCCCCGACGGTTATAGCTTCTGCTGCCCCGTACTTTCTCTTCTCTCTCTCTCTTCTCTCTTTGCCTTGCTTGCCTTGCTTTTTGACTGTTGAGTGCCCATTCCTAGCCTGACCCTTTGTGCCTTCTATGTTCCTACCCTATCCTTGCTCCTTGCCTCTGTTTTCTTGTTAGTGTTTCTAGTGTGTTTGAATGAGTGTCAGCCCTTGTCAGTTACACTGTTTGTCTGTGGTGGTGGTTTTCTGTGCCACTGGTGTTTTTCTCTCTGTTTTGTTTTCTGTGTTCTTACCTGCACACATAGGAGGTGTCCATCAGAGACCACCACCTGCCAGTGTCCTGCGGCCCAGCCTGTCCCCACCATCAGGGGCTCCAGTGAATACCAGGTTCTGGTTAGACTCCACACCCTGGTGCGCATTCTCCATTTGTAGATATGACTGCACACCCATTTCACATGACTGCATACCCCCATTGCCAGCATATACACAAATCAATATCTCATAAAGAAGAAAAGAAGAAGAAAAAAAGACATTGGGCGAGATTCAGACCACGTTCCATATGCATGGAGGTCTGGTACTTCGCATGTCACTCTCTTGTGCATATTTAGCAGCAATATGTTTGCCGTGCCCTACCTTAAGTGTCCATTGAGCATCAGCGATCGTACAACTGCTGATCCATGCGGAACTGTTAAATCCAGCCCACACTGTAACATTTACATGTTCTCCCCGCCCACCTGATGGAGTTTAGGAGGGCGGAGGGGATGGGCCACCCTATCTGATGGCTCTCCTAGGGTACAGAATAAAGTCCTGTATGCCTGGAGGTTCATATCATAACAGCTGACGTTCATGTGCAGATGTTACCATTAGGCTTACTTATGCGAGAGGCCTGTGTATGTAAACCTACCGTAAGGGGGTCTGAATCTGGCCCATTGGACTGAGATGTATGTGACTTGTTGGGGAAATGTTGCTGTGTCTCCTCCTCTTCCCTTCCTCCAGCGCGGGGTACAGGAGGCATGCACTCCCTGCTACAGCTGCGTAACTACGGACTCCCCACATGCACAAAAATGCTGTGGGGGTCAGGATCTGGCCCAAGGTAAGGAACATCATTGTTTTCAGAAACATAACATTGAACATCATGGGCCAGATTTACTAAGCTGCGGGAAGGAAAAGTGGAAATATTACCCTTAGCAACCAATCAGATTCTAGCTGACATTTTCTAGTATGTAATAGGAAAGTGAGAGCTAGAATCTGATAGGTTGCTATGAGCAACATCTCCACTATTCCATCCCACAGCTTAGTAAATTTGGCCCCATAAATCTCAGCAATCCTTAGCAATCTCTAAGGGCCAGAAGTTCTGTCGACTTATGCAAGCAAAGTATGGAAGTTGGATGTCTGTTGCGAATCTCAGCTCTGTACGATAAGGGATCTCTCCGATAGGACAGGTCTTCCCCTCAGTCCGCCAAAAGTACGCAAGGTGGGAGATTTATATTATACAGTAGGGTGAGTTTTAGGAGTTACGTGTGGATCACTGGTCATACGGACAGCTGATCCGCACAGGTAACTTAAGGCTGCCTTATGCGTAAGTCGCCTAAAGTCCACACGAGAGAGGAGAGTGGCAGGGGTCTAAATCCGGCCCTAAGGGCCTGATCCAGAGCAACGATCGCAAGCGAGCGTACGACGAGCGTATGCGAAAATTCGGCAAAAATTTCGCAATGCGCATGCCCAGTATGACAGCTTCCGGTCGCCCGAGCGTCATGAGCGAATAGCGGGCGTATTGTTAGCGTATTTTTCGCTCGCGGGGCGTATTTTCTTTACGATGGTCGGCTGGGCGCCCGTTTTACTACAGGGAGGCGGGGATAGCCATTTAAATTGTACAGTATGGGCGTGCTAAGCCCGTACGCTCAGCGTATTTTCTGCGA
>WWET01000184.1:536341-551610 GCA_011038615.1 Limnodynastes dumerilii | reverse complement strand
ATATAAAAAAAAATACAAAACTCACCTGTCCGGGAGACGCGTCTGTCTTTGAAGACTCCGGCCCCGATATGAAGACCCTGCGCATGTGCAGTGGGTTTTCATATCTGGGCTGAAATTTTCAAAGTCCGACTGTGAAGTCTCTGCGCATGCGCAGGCACTTCATTCGATACGCAGTGCCTGCGATGCCGGCAGAGCGCTTCAAGGGACCTCGGAGGAGGGGTGAGTATTTGTAACTTTTTAAAGGGAAGCTGACAGGCTCGCCGCGAACACAGGCGAGCCTGGAGCAGCTTCCCTTCGGGGGAAATTAAAAAAATTGTAAATATAGCCCTTCATGTGTTGTGAAACTGCAACTCCCAGCATGCACTAACAGCATAGGCATAACTGATACCAAACAATGCATGATGGGACTTGTAATTTCACAACACATGGGATAGCGCAGGTTCATTATTGCTTTTCTAAATGCATCACAATAGGCAGATGCTTAGATTTGTCATCTATATTTTAGAATCAGTCACGGTCACCCTGACCTCTCTTCCGGTATCAAATCATCATTGGAAAACTACTGTATCACAATGTGCAAGATTTAAAAAAAAAAATCTTTAGTAATTCCTTGGTGTAGCCCAGAGTTATGATTCATTTACAGTGGAGTGACAACATAATGCTTAGGTGTCACAATCTATTAAAGCTGTTCAGTGTCTTCTGTTTATTTTTAGAACCAATTGAGACTTAACTGATAGTGAAAAATATACAGTCAAGTGTGTTTACTTCACCTTTGCAAAGAATCTAGTATAGAACCAATTAATTTCTTATTCCTGTCACAACAGGTACAGTATACTTCACAAATGCCATTGCTTTATATGTCTTGCAGCTTGACAGTCACACTCTTTTAAGCACATTATTGGATTCTCTTTACATAAGACTGTTTTTCTTGTACATATTAATCAATATATTAAAGAAAAGGACACAGTGTTGTTATTTAGAAAGCACAAACTTAAAAATAAAACCACAATTCAATTCTTTAGAAAACGAAAAGAAGAGCAAGAGTTTATTGTTACTTAATATAGAAATAAGGACAATGAAATTAGGTATTCCGATAACTTAGGACCTTAAAGAGTTAAATGCATTTTCCACTTCAAATGTAACAGAAAAATGTGATCACAGCCAGGCACAGGTATTTATTTGTTTATGTCTGAGGATCTGTACAATTAAAAAATAGCAGTATTTGTTCCAGGCAATACATGATCACCCATTGGGCTGACTAGACTTCAGCATAGGGCACATGGCTTTTGGGGCACCAACCAGATGACTATTAGATGTTTGTAATGATTAATTTGTAATGAGATACAAGTGTAAACATTGGTGGGCGGTAGAGGTGAAGAGATAATTTTGACCTATTTCTAAATGTTACAGATATCAGAGTATTATAATAGCACAAAAGATTGGTGTGGAGATGTAATAACACACTTAGTGGAGATGATTATAGCACAATAGAGTGGTGTGGAGATGGAATAACACACTTAGTTCAGATGATTATAGCACAATAGATTGGTGTGGAGATGTAATAACACACTTAGTACAAAACGTTAGAACAAACAGCAAAGACTAGACAACACTGGAAGAACCAGAGGGTATGAGGGCAGACAAGAAGGGGAAAGATAGGACCACAAGTGGAAAGAAAGGACTGGCAGGTACAGACAGACAGGACTGCAAGAAGATGTCCACAAAGGAAACCAGCAGGGTCACAACTGAAGCAGATGCTATAACCAGCAGCAAGCTAAGAGCTGCTTGTTATTTAAAGGGCTGCCTGACCAATCACAGGCAGTCGAAGCTCCTCCCGAGAAAGGAGACTGACTGGCGTCCTGGTTACAGAGCAATGACCAGGATGCCAATCAGAGCCACAAATGGAAAGAAGATTAGGCGGCACCGAACCCAGAAGTCAGTATGCACTGCGGTGATGGAGCGGAAAGAGTTTACATGCCATTGCGGCATGTAACAGCCTGGCATGGAATTCATGTTGATGCTTCGAGCTTTTTAGCCTTTGGCAGTTGTAAACCTTAATCAGGCCCTGGTGCCAGACCATAGGCCGCCCTTAGCAGTGGAAAGGCCCGGCGCAAAGCACCCCTTCCTCCATCTGGCGCAGGCTGGTCGTTGTTCTGCGCATAGGCTGACTAGTTGTTTATACTTAGCACTGAGCGCTGTTTATAAACAACTTGAGCTGACAGTTGCCACTACTACAGTATATCATTAGCGTGTCACAACTCTGTAACTGATACTTCAAGGGAGTAGCCAGCAAGCTAAGGTCCTGTAGCAGACTCTGTATAGTAAGCTGGTTGGGGCCCTGAATCAAACGCACTAGGGTCGGTGCTGGCCAGGTATATATTGCACATAAAGGGTACAATGGTGTAGAGATGCATCTTGTCAATGGACGGGATCCAGACTTTCTGAGAAATGTAGGGAACAAGGCGCGGGAGGCCATACTGGAGAGGGAATAACCCACACTCGCTCACATTGAAGGCTGGATCCATTGTGGATCTGGTCCAGTGTTATTAGTCATTGCAAGTTGGATTACTAGGTAAAAAACTTGATTATGAGTTGTTTTCCCCTGTAAATGATAAATCTATATGATAATGATAAATAACTAATGTACCTGCATTCCAACGACTTCTTATAATAAAGATATAGGACCATATTCACAACTAACTAATCGTTCAGCAGCTAACCTGCCCCCCATTTTTAGGTACCTTATGGCACTTAAGAGTGCCACTGTGCATAGTTTCCTTCTTAAGAAGAACACCACGCATGGACATTGGGCCTGATGCAGGCCTACGCTGTTCCTACGGACGACAGATCGTTGATTGGGCATTGCCATAGCTACGCTGGGCAACATCTGCCCGGCGCATGCGCAGATCGGCTTTTCAGGGACGGCAGGCTAGGACGGCGGGCGTAGGTCTGGATCAGGCCCAGTGTAACAACGTAGGTCTGGATCAGGCCCATTGCCTCTCCTCGCCTCCCCCCACCCTCCCCGGCTAATCTAATTCCCTCCCTCTCCCACTTCTTTAAAGAACGTACAGAGGCAATCTACGTACCTAACTGGTACGTAGATTGCGTAAATGTACTATTGCGCATGTGCAGTAGTTACATTCTTAAAGGTACTTACCTAAGATGGCGGAGCTTGTTAGGTGTGAATCCTGTCCATGATGATAAGGAATAAAGAATGATGGACCTGATCCAGAGCTCAGTGCATGTTCCGTCCACATGGTAGTCTGATAGTCTGCATGTGAGAGGCAAGGGAACTCCCCTGTCACTACCCTTTCACGGCTGCAACAGACCAACCTTAACTCTCCCATATGACCACTAATTCCCATAGAAGTCTTTAAGCCAACCCAGACTGAGAATGGAAATGTTCCCTCTGTCCACCGTATGCCAGGAAATTCACAGTGTAACATATGGGGCCAGATCTACTAAGCTGCGGCTTTGTTAAAGTAGAGATGTTGCCTATAGCAACCAATCAGATTCTAGCTCTCACTTTCCTATTACATGCTGGAGGATGTCAGCTAGAATCTGATTGGTTGCTATGGGCAACATCTCCATGGGTCGTGACTGCGCACACTCGCAGATGTTACAGTTAGACTTACTAACACAAAAGAATCTGGATCTGTAGTCAAATAAGCATACAGAATATTAAATGAATGCACCCCATATTGAACATTGAAGGATTGGCTACGGCTCCAAATCATGATTTCTGTTGCAACTGGCAGATTGTAGAATCAGAGTCTGTGTCAGTGGCTAAGGCTGGTGGCGAAGGTTTAATGGTGCAGTTTTGTGCATACACTAGATCCCTTAATACCATTTAAGACATTTTTAAATACTACTTCTTAAGCAAGTAGATTTTGAATATATACATCCTCTTCTTGCCACCGTCTATTCTAATCTGTAATGATTATGGTAGAATAACATACATTGGGGTCTATTTAGCAAATACATTTTTTCAGATTTTTAACCGCATTGCATATATAAAATATATATTTTGCCCACTGGAATATAGGCCCGTATTCAGAGTACCGGACGTATAACACGTCCGGTGTTTAGCAATTTTTACTACTGCGCATGCGTAGTAATTTTTTTACGCAATCTTCAAATAGTTTTCTTACGTAGATTACGTAAATGCGGGCTTTCAGACCGCATTTACGCAATCTACTTATGCTATCAGATTATGTAGCACTTTACAGAGAGTGGGCCGTATTCAGAGAACCGTTTTTGCGTGAAGTTTCATGCCTGTTTTTAGGATCGGATGAACTGTGCATGCGTAGTAACTCAATTTACGCTATCTACGTTGATTTTACGCATGGAAGTCCATTAGGCACAGACTTGTGAATCGTGAGCGGAGTGTCATGGGTGTTGCCGTGCATATAATTGCGAACCTTTCACTGATGGATTTCTGAATACGGCCCAGTATTTCACATTAGTCCCTGCAACAATTGGAGCTACATTGTAAGTTCCCTAACACAGACTAGGGATAAGTTATTCAGAAGCCAATTAACCAGAATGTTTTAAGAGTGTAAGTGGAAACCAGAAGAAATCCTCGCAGACATGGGGAGAACATACAAACTCCACAGAGATAAGGCCTAGTCCGGGAATCGAACTCATGACCTCTCATGGCCTCTATGAGACACAAGGGCTACTCCCTGAGCCGCCATGCTGCCCTAGATGCCCCAGGCCTTGGCTGGAATGGTTTAGTTTAAGTGAATATTAATTTTAAGCTAGCCAGTCTCACCACAAGGAGAAGTAAGCCCGGCTAGCATATAGAACAATGGAGCCATTATTCATAGTAAATGGAGGACAAAAACTACCTCTAGTTTTCTTAAGCCCAATCAGGACGAGATAGAATTCATAGCTCAGTGTTAGCCCAGTGTTATATCAGATATGGCTTCTCCAACAAAGTGCTTTTTGACCCCATTTGTCATAGTTATTTTATTAGACAGCATTACAGTGAACTAGAACACAATTCCAAAACAGCTATCAGCAACCTCTAACAGAACGCAGTGCTGAAGCACCTTATTCTGCTGTGTATATATAGTACATTTAATCCTTTGCAGCATTAGAAAATCTCAAAGTATTCCTCTCTAGCACTAACCAGACTTCTGCAGAATACAATATAAAGAGCTCACAAACAAGCTACAAGGATTTTTGTCTGAGCAGTTATGGACTATCATTATTAAATGTCTCTGGCTGGACGGAAGAGATGCTTTATCACAAACAGCCATTCATCAGCACTTGCCAAGCCAACTCACATCTGACCTCTGCAGCAATAATGCTGCATCAAGTAGGCCAACTACCCAGTTTAGCTGCAGAGCAGGGAGCATAAGATGGCTTGAAGATTAAGTGCACTGCTTCATGTTTTCATTCCCAGGAGCCTTGCGGGCTGATGTTGTATTGATTGGTAAAGTTTACCAGTAAGTATCACAAACAACAATAGCCAGGTCAACGATCGGTGATGCCTGAATGTGAATTCCCCTGTGGTGCACAGGAACGCTAGGCTAAGGCAGTGCTATCATGATGTCTGAGTGCAGGTTGAATAAGGTTTCGAAGGAAGTCGAGAGACTGGATGCACGCAGTCTGAAATGACATTTAGAGAAGCGGCATGTGGGAGTACAGCAGGCAGTAATAGGACAATTATATAAAAACAAGCACTAACTCCCTGGAAAAAACATTTCGCTGCAATAAATTGCCTGTTAAAAGACAATAAATTGAAAAAAAAAGCTTAATATTGCAATATAGTTCTAAACTCAAAGAACTAAAATAATACAATTAAATTTAGTTAACGGAGGATAATGGAAAAATAATCTGGGACCGGATCCAGAGTTCTAATCCTGGTGCTGCTCTGAGCGCATGAATGCCTAATGCAGGGCCTTAACTGGTGCGGTGCCACCAGTGCCCCCACCCAGGGCACAAGAGGAAAGTGGGTAAAATTAGCCGGGCTGCTTACATTTTCTTTACTGACTAGCTCAGCACTGCAGAGTAACTTTTCCCCGGCGCCAATTTTCCTTATCGCTCAGGACGCCAAACGAGCTAGTTACAGCCCTGGCCTCGTGTATCCAGACTACTTTGCAGGTGGCCCCTACATTAAGGCTTCCACACAGGTTGCATGCACCACTGCGAACACTCATTTTAGACATACAGACAACTGACAGCTAATTGTAAGCTGGGTGTATTTTAGCATATGGCCCCATTACGAATATCACGCTGCAGACCCGCCGCTGGACCCTTTGCTTCAACGACTGGACAGGTTAGTGCAAGTAGGGTAGTCCTGGGGTTAGGCTGTGGGAAAGAGATGTATGGGAGAAGGGGAGTCTTAGGGTTAGGCTGTGGGGAGGGGAGTCTTAGGGTTTGGCTGTGTGGAAGGGGAGTCTTAGGGTTAGGCTGTGGGACCCTTTGCTTCAACGACTGGACAGGTTAGTGCAAGTAGGGTAGTCCTGGGGTTAGGCTGTGGGAAAGAGATGGATGGGAGAAGGGGAGTCTTAGGGTTTGGTTGTGTGGAAGGGGAGTCTTAGGGTTAGGCTATGGGGAGGGGAGTCTCAGGGTTAGGCTGTGGGGAGGGGAGTCTTAGGATTAGGGTGTTTGGAGGGGAGTCTTAGGATTGGGATACAGGGAAGGGAGTCTTAGGGTTAGGCTGTGGGGAGGGGAGTCTTAGGATTAGGGTGTGGGGAAGGGAGTCTTAGGGTTGGGCTGCAGGGAAGGGAGTCTTAGGGTTAGGCTGTAGGGAAGGGAGTCTTAGGTCTGGTGGTCTGGAAGAGGTCCCCTATCTGCAGCCAGTGTTGCATTGGTCAAGATCATAGTGATCAAAGATGATCCTGGCACCTATGTAACCGTAGGGTTTTTTTTCTAGCTGTTTTATTTAATGCCATCATTAGTCTTGATATGGTCTAAAACAACTGTTTAAGTAAAAACTTCTTGGTCTACTACAGTCACTGCAACACTGCTTGGCCCAGAGCTAAACATTTTCTTCAATAAGGCGACTGGGTTGTGCAACATCTATTTATCTGTGGAGAGTTACTGTGAATCATTTGTACAGGTACAAAGAGCTGATAGATTACTCTGGCCTAAAGCTCCCATAGATGCTGTGATCCAGTAGCTGGCATGAACACTACGCCCATAAATCTTTTTCCAATTTGGCCACATCTGGCTTATTTATGAAAGAATGTTTTATGTTCCATTTGTTAATCCTGACAAAGGACCCTGTTTTATAAGCTTGCCAATTCTAAGATGAACCACTGTAAATAAATGTAAGATGATAACACCGAGCAACACAGTATCCCTGCTGGTGCTTAATAGGTAGAAAAAGTGGAATTCAGAGGCTACCTTGACTCCTATATGTTGTAGTCACCTCCCCTTTCACTCTTTGGGCCGTATTCACACCTTAGAGTGAGTTTTGGCAACAAGAAATTCACACCTGACGACAAAGTTAGGTGACCTGTCAGACAGGCTCAATGGTGCAGCCCCTAACCTGCCCCCCGTTATTAGGTATCTTATGGCACTTACGAGTGCATTAGGGCTACCTTATCTTACCGTGCGTAGTTTCCTTCTTAAGAAGGAAACTATGCATGGAAATTGCCTCTCCCCCTTCCCCCCGCCCTCCTGGCTAATCTAAATCCTTTCCCCTCCCACTTCTAGCTAAACACACCCCGAGGTGGCATAAGCACGCCTCTTTCCAACTAAACTACTTCGTGTGGCTTTAAAGATTGCATGGAGGAAATCTATATACCTAACTATGCAGGTGTAGTAGGTCATTTTGTAAATCTACGCACCTAAGAAGCCGGAGCTGCTTAGGTGTTAATACTGCCTCTTATCTGTTCCTATTATAACTTTGAATTTGCTCCATTTGTTTTTACTCTTTACTTGCAGATGTTTTCTGAGTCAAGTTGATCTTACATAACATAACATAACATAACATAAGTGTATTGGAAGTTTGATTACATCTTATTACCTTTAAGGCTTACACTTATTGTAGTAATAAGAGGAAATTTTAATTTGTATCATTGCAATTGGGATATATAAATATATGATTACAGCGGAAGATGAGCAAAACTCCATGTTCAAAGTCAGCAACGAATCCCTCTTAAGTATGTTTTGCTCTTATATGGAGCTGTTGTCTGATCTGATAGCCAAGGGCTATCTTCATCTTTCCAAATTCCCCGTACTGAGCCCTGGATTGGAACACATTAAGATCGACTATTGACTAAGAGGGAAAGGCCCTTTGTCTACTCAGCCCAGCCTCTTTGTGGGAAGTGTCACTCCTCTTATCTCTGGATGGGCCAGAATGCCTTGGAATCCATTCAAACAAACTTGCATGCAAACATGGGGCTTGATCCAGACCTCTGTGCGTTTCCAGAGGTCTATAAATCCACACTTGAGAGAAGGGTGAACTCCCCTGTCACTTTCCTCTCACGTATCTTAAGTTAACATAGAAACATAGACAGTGATGGCAGATAAGAGCCACATGGCCTAGCCAGTCTGCCCAGTTGTTTATTTAAAGCTATACTGACCCTAGTCCCTATTTACCCTTAATTTAGTCTCAGATTTAGGATATCCTTATATTTATCCCAAGCATGTTTCATCTGTTCTACTGTGTTAGCCTCAACCACCTCAGATGGGAGAATATTCCACTTATCTATCACACTTTCAGTGGTCATTTTTCCTCACATTTCCTCTGAATCTACCGCCCTCCAGTTTATATTCATGCCCTTGTGTTCTCTTCATGGATCTGCGTCCATCCTAATACAGATCCTTGTGGAAGTACATTCCGCCGCCCGCTTTATTTACTCTACTATTCCCACCTCTTTTACGGGGATTAGGCATGTGGTCTGTAAGTGCCGCCCGTAGGAGGGATCTCTTTGAACATGGAACTAAGTTCTGTATGCAAGGAGATCCTTAACATCTGGTACATGCATGTGCATTGGCAAAAAACACCCGACTTCCGCAAGCGTTAGTAAATGAGGTCAGGCCCATGGTGTTAAAAAAATAACCACGATTTTACTGAAATTCATGCAGGTCCAGCAAAATCACTAAGGACTAAATCCATTGCCATATCGTTCACAGCTCCAACCACAGCGGCAGCAGCAGAGGTCCGATGCTGGATCCCAGTTGCATCCTAAACTCTGTTATGGCAAGGTGAGGCCCAGGACCCTACTTTCACATTCTGCACCATTCGCATGTAAAATGGGAGTTCTGCGGAAATGTGGATTATATAATCTCCATACCTATGGCGCTTCTGCTACAGATCTGCCCCGCCCTGCTATTGCATTCCCTACCAGGATTGATCTGTATTCTCTGGATTCAAAATTATGCCCTGATACAATAAAAAAAAAAATGCCCAAAATAAGCCAAAATTCGTAGCCATGTGGGGCAGGCTGACATAGAGGAAGATGGTCCTGGCCTGTGCTGCAATAGAGAAGCAGGTGGGGGGTGGTGAATGGGTCATAAGAAATTCAACAATGCTTATATACTGACACAAGCTCTGATCCATTGTGTAATGTGCTACTATCGCTATTAGATGTGTACCTTCAATATAAAACTACTATTTTAATGTGTGGAAAAAAAAATATATATATATAATAAAATATATTAAAAACAGAACTTGTTACAACCAATAACCAATGCAATTTCTTAAGGTAGAATTTTTTATTATTTTCAAATCTACATTATAAACTTCCTGCTTTCACAGAAAACGTTAATGAACGTCTTACATGGCAGTTAGATAGTACGACCATATTATCAGTATTGTCATTTTACATATACCGTATATACCTGAGTATAAGCCGACCCGAATATAAGCCGAGGCACCTAATTTTGACACAAAAACCTGGGAAAAGCAAATGTCAGCCTCCATGTCTGCCCACCAAATGTCAGCCTCCATGTCTGCCCACCAAATGTCAGCCTCCATGTCTGCCCACCAAATGTCAGCCTCCATGTCTGCCCACCAAATGTCAGCCTCCATGTCTGCCCACCAAATGTCAGCCTCCATGTCTGCCCACCAAATGTCAGCCTCCATGTCTGCCCACCAAATGTCAGCCTCCATGTCTGCCCACCAAATGTCAGCCTCCATGTCTGCCCACCAAATGTCAGCCTCCATGTCTGCCCACCAAATGTCAGCCTCCATGTCTGCCCACCAAATGTCAGCCTCCATGTCTGCCCACCAAATGTCAGCCTCCATGTCTGCCCACCAAATGTCAGCCTCCATGTCTGCCCACCAAATGTCAGCCTCCATGTCTGCCCACCAAATGTCAGCCTCCATGTCTGCCCACCAAATGTCAGCCTCCATGTCTGCCCACCAAATGTCAGCCTCCATGTCTGCCCACCAAATGTCAGCCTCCATGTCTGCCCACCAAATGTCAGCCTCCATGTCTGCCCACCAAATGTCAGCCTCCATGTCTGCCCACCAAATGTCAGCCTCCATGTCTGCCCACCAAATGTCAGCCTCCATGTCTGCCCACCAAATGTCAGCCTCCATGTCTGCCCACCAAATGTCAGCCTCCATGTCTGCCCACCAAATGTCAGCCTCCATGTCTGCCCACCAAATGTCAGCCTCCATGTCTGCCCACCAAATGTCAGCCTCCATGTCTGCCCACCAAATGTCAGCCTCCATGTCTGCCCACCAAATGTCAGCCTCCATGTCTGCCCACCAAATGTCAGCCTCCATGTCTGCCCACCAAATGTCAGCCTCCATGTCTGCCCACCAAATGTCAGCCTCCATGTCTGCCCACCAAATGTCAGCCTCCATGTCTGCCCACCAAATGTCAGCCTCCATGTCTGCCCCCCATGCCAGCCTCCATATCTGCCCCCCATGCCGGCCTCCATTTAATTTGTCACTTACCTTTGATGTCTTCTACTTTTCCCTCCTTTCCTTCTGCTGTCCCTCTGGCGGTCCCTGCATCTGTGTCAGGCTCTCCCTGCAGCTCTGCCTCCAGCTGTCTCCCCGCGGTGCTCGCTGAACAATGACGTTGGCTGAATGTTTTGTGGACGTAGTCCATTTACAGTAAGGGCATGCTCATGAAATTGGTTCCAGACCTGAAGGAAGACAGTTTAGGACAACTGAAATGAAGTATTAGCCTGAGGGACGTTAAACCCTGGGTTAGGATGTGGCAAGGCTAGCAAATTGTTTCATGTTTAATTGTTTACTTGGCAAGGAATCCAATGGGTATGAGGGACATGATCCTGGGTTTTTTCTGTCGGACCCGGGTATGTGATGTGAAAGCTCTCGGGGACCAGGTAAGGAGTCAGTGTGAAAGGTGCAACCTGGGTTTTTCAACCTGGGTCACACGCAAAGAACCTGCGTTTTGTTTACTATTGCTATGGCAATAGTAAACAAATCTCCCAGCTGGAAGCCGTCCATCACACTGTCAGGGCAGACCAGGGTCCCGGAATTTCCCGGGTCAACCCAGTAGTGGTTGCAGTTTCTGGTCCGATGGCCCGCTTTTCAAATTAGAGACAGACGAAAGTTACTTTTCAGCTGTCTCTATTTCGAATAAGGGTCCATTTTAGACTTTTTTATATGAATGGGTGAGTGTGCCGATCAGCATACTCTCCCATTAATTTTCGCAGACCTGCTGGACGAGGTGAGTAACCTCTCCAGGGCATTTTAGTATTAGGAGGGGGATAGGGTTGAGCGCTTAGAAAGGGAGGGTTAAGATCAAGCTGTGGGGAGGGGGTTCTTAGGATTAGGCTATAGAGAAGGGAGTATTAGGGTCAGGCTAGAGAGAAGGGATGGTTAGGGTCAGGCTATGGTGAAGAGAGGGTTAGGGTAATGAAAGGGGAGGGATAGGGTTAGAATTAGGGAAGGGTTGGGGTTAGATTAGCCATTCACCTTTCGGAGCACCGTGTTCAGTGCTCCGGGGATTGATTGCTTTGCCTCTTCGAGGTATAAGCAATCGATATCCCAGCCAATTCCAAACTGGCTGGGAGAGAACGGCCCTATCTAAATATTCCACCCAGTAGTGTGAAAGGGATCATCTCAGGGTCAATGACCCAGTATATTTCCGGGGCAGAGATGTGAAATGGGTATTAGCGACATGAGAATGGCAACAGCCAGTGGTGTAACTGCATCCCAGTTACCCGGAGGCAAGATAAATGTCGGTGACCGATTCCCTCACGGACACTGTTGGGACATGAGGAGGTTGTCATTCTTGACGGTCAGTCAGAGAAGAGGGAGCAGAGAGGGCGCCTGTACCTTGCTGTCTGCTCTTTCCAATGTGCGCCATGCAGGACGCTGGGGGGATGGGTGTAATGTGCTAGAGAAATAATTGCCCCGATAGTTCCACCCTTGGATTCATCACTCAGAGGGGCCCATCATGGACACGGAGCAGGGGGACTGCTGAATACAATGGAGAAGTGCCCCCTTCAGGGCTGGGTCTATTGTCACCGGCATTTCCATCAATGGCACCAACACGGAATAAAAGAGATATCATTTGTTATTTTGAGAAAAATCATACAAAATATACATATATCCCAGAAGAAGGGGGAATATTTGTGTATTTTAGTATATGCCCCTTCCCCCTCAAATGAATAAAGTAGTCCAGCACCTGAAGGCTATCTGGCTGAGCTGAATATGGGTTATGGGTTGTGAGTGCAGTAGCAGGATATTGAACTAGTGGACATCTCATATAATGTGGCAGTGTGTGAAGCATCTGCAGTGTATGTGCATACCTACAACACAAACATTTTGATAACTTGCCCTATGAAACCTCCCACTTGTTCTGGCATGTTAATACATTGGCCATTGACATGCTGCATTCTGCAGCAGAGGGCCTCATGCATCTTATGAATGTGGATTTCAAGTAAAATGTCAAAAGTCTCTTCCATCACATCTAGACTCTTTTTTTCAACTTATATATGCATGCAATTCAATTCACTTCATTCTCCCATTACTATGCATTTGCTATTTTTTTGTGTTTTTTTTTTATTCTGCAAGAATTTTAATTCAGCTTTCCAGGGTGCATTGTGTGTCAGAGTAAGTCTGTGTTAATATTTCCTAATCATAGTGACCTCAGCTTGCCAGAATGTACAGGCCCCTAATCCTTGCTGTAATGTCTTCTCATTAACCGCTCAGCATTGGCCACACCAGTCGTATGAACCGAGCAATGCCTCAGGCACCACTGGAATTAATTACTAGAAGAAGCACTGCTGTTTTGAATTGTCATCTTGAATTTATCACTTGCCACTTAATGCAACTCATCTGACCTAATACCTCCTATATGTCACAAGGGTCTTGGCTCCGTTTCTACCGGTGTTAATATCAGGGGTGTTCTGTCTGCCTAATGCTCATACAGTGTAAGCACACATCTGCTGGAGACCTGGATAAAAGAGCCTACCCTAGAGGCATAGCTTGCTAACAATGCCCCTAGCAAATTGCAGATAACCCATACGTCATGTAACATCTGAAGTTTACAGCGATTCAGAGCCGAAACTGACACATTTAATTTCCACTTCTCAGAGATGATAATCTTTCATTTCATTGGCTGTAACAACTGCGACCATTTGTGTCTTTCTTCTTTCGGTTTTTTAGAGTTTAATGAAGCTGCCTGTCCTTGTGTGGATAAATAAATGGCTCTAGGGGGCTTTTGGTATTAGGTCTGCTTTTCTACAGTATAAAATGAACAGAAATAGCTCATTAAATAACTCACAAAATATATATAGCCTAAAGTACAGTTGGGTTAAAACCCATGATGTTTTTAAGGGTTTTTCCCCCCTTGTTCTTTTCGAAAGTTTTAACAGTGATCCTGTTTTATACTTTCCTGTGCTCCTTCAATTGACTGAAACTGTGATTCCAGACAGGAAGAATGGAGCTGATTCTTGCTGAATGGTATTATAATGATAGCACAGCTGTTAAATCAACATACTGTATCAGGAGCCTTTTGTCTAGATTTTTGTAAGGTGTCTTGTAAAATGCATGAAAATGGTTTAATGTGAGCTGCCCCTTATTTTACAACATCTAATAAATATATCCTGTGTTTTTTTATCCACTGTAAATCTAGTACAATTCTTGAATTTAAAACGGAAAGAATTTTTGCTACATTTTTTTTTTCCAAAGTGATCTTAAAAACTCCATGCAGCCATATATTTTAGCTACATAGGAGGTCTACCTTCTTTTAAAAATAGGGGTGAACGATTGCAATTCTTCTGGTTATATTTGCTAAGGCATGCTAATGAGTTTTACTGAATCTATAATTATCCCTAATTAATCCACCAATATTTCAAATCTTGAAGCAGGACAAACTAAACACCAGTAACACCCAAACTATACCCATTTACATCCAAACTCTGCCCACAAATGGGCAAAACCCAGTCCATGTCCCATAAGCCTTGCCTCTTTTGCATGCCGTGAATAGAAATAGTCCCGCTAATAAAGCACTAGTTTAGTGGTGTGGCATAGAAGAGCCATGTGTCATCACTCCCCTCTAGAACTGGTCATTGCAGCAGAACCCATAATTCTTAAGTATTAACATCTCTAAATAACATTACACCAGATCCTATTTAAATGAGCAAAAGTGTCAGATAAATCCACCAGACTGCAATGCACTATCAATATAGCCGTTGGCAGATGGATAGCCAGTGGCTACCTTACAATTTCCTGCTCTAGCACAGACATTCCCAGAACTATGGAGGTGGATTGTTACACGACTGCTATGCCTTCCATACTTCAAGAAAATGGCCGTCTTTCTCATAAACCGGGGGGGAGCATTTTGTAATAAATTTATTGTTGGGTATTTTAATTTTGTTTATCAACCAAAAACTTATCTATGAAGTTACATCTACAATACTGTACACTGCTCCTTCTTCACAGAAATGTAATTTAACTTGTATTTCTAGATCGTTGCTGTGCATCATATTTGCATTTGTGTGTTCTTAAATGTCAAATGTGTTCATTTGTCGGCATAGAGATGAAATTGGCACAAAGAATTCTGATTTCTGTCTGTGATGGCAGCAGGTCTATATAGATTTCTCCTCACAGCCTTATTGGGCACAAAGGGCCAGATTCACCGATAAGAAGGGAGATTAGAACGATTAGGTTCTTAATTAGACACATGGGGCCTGATCCAGACCTACGCCCGCCATCGCTAGGACTGCGGGTGTAAGCGTAAGATCGACTTTTCAGCCGATCTGCGCATGCGCAGGGCAGATGTTGCCCAGCGTTGCTACGGCAACGCCCGATCGTGGATCGGATATCCGTAGCAGCGCCGTAGGGACGCTGGAGGGGACGTCCCCCAGCGTCCCTA
>WWET01000184.1:474552-489374 GCA_011038615.1 Limnodynastes dumerilii | reverse complement strand
AATGAATGACAGGAAAGGGTGCCCAAATCTGCTGGGTAGAAATGCATCACTATATAAACTGACCTTAGATCTTCATAGGATATAAGAATCATGGCCAGCCAAGCAAATGATTAAAGGGAGGAAAAGTAAAGGAGACATTGCTCTATCTTTCAAAGATCCCAACACTACCTTAGTTCCTCCTCAGATGCTATATTATTTACTAGCAATTATTGGTAGTCTGGATCCATTTCAACCGGAGGATATTTCTGACTCAGAATTTGTGCCCTAGTTCTAAACTGCAGTTCAGATATGTTGGTGTGTATTTCTGATAAGTGCTTCATAGTGCCTGCTATATTATATATCATGCTCTGGCTTACCAACAGAGGTGACAGTGATCGTTGTTATGGTTCAGCATTACGTTGGTCTACAGGACAGTAAGATGACGAGTACTTTCACAGTTTACTTTATAATTAATACCCTGTGTGAAGCTTTTATTTTCATCATACAGACACCATGGAAAGCTTCCAAGACACGTCTCCAACTTTCAATAACACAGTGTAAACATAGTCTCTCAACAAAGTTCAGTTTAACATTGAGACCGCTGTCCAGAGATCGAACACAGAGATAACTAGTGTGCTTCTATATTCCTTTGTGCCGTTCAGTCATGACCCTAATTAATGTGCCTTGTTTAAACAAGCATTTCTCCAGCTAATGGGTGGCTCTGTTTAGACAATTAAGCAAAGCTGACAAGGAAATATTCCCTGAAACATGGTCATAAAAAGTACATTATGCCGTATTATTATGAGTCAAGTAGCATTTATTACCTGTGCTCTACAATACAGGGTGATCAATCATTACCTGCCACTGAGGTATGTTAACATGAGATCAAAGAGTGAACACCAAGTTAAACAAACAAGGACACATAAAAATCGCCTTAGCATTTTGCAAATATAGTAAAACGAAAATACTTGAACCTCCCATAGAAATTGATTTACATTAGCTGGGAGATGCAGATAAAGTTTAAGGTTACTATTGTAAACAGTCTCTAAATGATTTCTATACATGTATTTTAAAGCACAACATACATAACATTGGATTTAGATTCGGTTAAGACATTAGGAGATGCATCTTTTATATGGAAGCAGGAACTTTTATGTGCGATGCTAAGATAATTAATTTGTTCTGTTCAGGACAAATGTATTAGGAGGTTTTTAGTATTCATGAAACAATTATAATGTATATTTAATAGGGATTCTGAAGTATATTCAATGTGATCAACACTTAAACATTAAAAGTTATTAAATGAGTTGTAAAAAAAAAATGTACTACAATTCTACTTGAGTAAAATATTACAGGTCACCTATTATCATTGTGGACACTGACTGCGCAGAAAGTCCGACAACTTCTGAATAACTACATTAGGTAAAAAATAAAGATGGACTTGAACAAGAAGTGCTGCTTGTAAAAATATCAAAGTCCCAATGGAGAATTCCATATTAAAGGAATAAGTCCAAATGTGAGGACTGAGGGCTGTATCCAGACTTAAGAAGGAGCTTGAAATTAAGGACCTGATTCACACTTAAGAATCTTCTTAAAATAAAAACTTAAAGTCACTCCTGGGCAAAACCATGTTGATTGCAGGGGGAATTAATTTAATTGTATTCTTTATATGAAGGGATATATCATTGAATTGCTTACTGCATACAGATACTGACCAGCTTTACTATTACACTGTTATTTATACTTGGGCTGGGAAATATCACCTCTCAACACTATTACTGTTTGCAACAGATGAAATATGACTCCCCTGCAATCACCATGGTTTAGCCCAGGTGTGACTTTAAGTTCTTATTTTAAGAAGATTCTTAAGTGTGAATCAGGTCCTAAGAGAGGAAAGTTACTCCTGGGCTAAACCATGTTGATTGCAGGGGAGTCATATTTTATCTGTTGCAAACAGTATTAGAGTTGAGAAGTGATGTTTCCTATCCCAAGTCTAAATAACAGTGTTAATAGTAAAACTGGTCAGTGTCTGTGTGCAATAAGTAATTCAAAGATATATCTCTGCATGCAAAGAATACAATTAACTTGACTCCCCCTGAAATCAACATGGTTTTGCCCAGGTGTACACTTAAGAAGCTGTGGCTTCTTAAGTGCGTACGAGTCCGAAATTACCTACTGCGCATGCGTAGTAGGTAATTTACGCTATCTACATAGCCGATAGGCATGTAGGTAGGATAGGTGCGGTCTGTAAAGACCGCATGCAGCGTGTTATGTGAAAAGAGGTGGCATAATGCCACCTTAGGGCGTTTTAGACAGAAGTGGGAGGGGGGAGGCATTTAGATTAGCTGGGAAGGGCTGGTGGGATTCGGGGAGGTGCAATGTCGGCCCCAAAGTCAATGGCATTTTGACAGTCTGTACCAGTCTATAAAAATGAGGTAATGGCTTTATTTCTAATGCACTTAACATTACAAACCCAACAAAAGGACATGCCCTCTCTTTCAGGATTACATTTGCAGTGTTGGCTCAGCCAGAAGCATAAAGAAGCATTGTAAATACTCAGCCAAGATACGCTTGCATACTCTGTAAACCTCTTTCCTTTGCTGAAATTTAAAATTGATTTAATCTTCCTTCTCTTGATTTTTTTACCATTTTCAAGTGTATCTCCAGGTCAACCAAGTCAACCTGTGGAACTCTAGGTAAAACTACAAGTCCCATCATGCTTTGCTGGTATCAGCTATGCCAGTACAGTTGGAACATTCTGGGAGTTGTAGTTTCTTAACACATCAAGTGCTGAAGTTTACCTATGGTGACTTCACTGAGTTATGAAAATCAGTCAAATAGAACAATTGGGAATATATAATGTTCTGATGAAACCTTCTGCAAATCCAGCAGCCTTCAGAGGTTCTAGAAATGTATTCTAAGTAATCTTGTATTATCCAATGTTGTTACATTATTTACACCCCCCTTTCACAGATACACACACTTAGCAACAACTGAGGTTCTGGCACAGGGTATACTTAACTCCTGATAAATGGCATAAAATGTGTTCTCTGTTCTCTGTTCTGCTGGCTTGACTGTGATGATGTAGATAACATATAAAGTATCTTCTTGGGCTGTTTTTATACCAAACCACTGGGGTAAAGTGTCTATGCCGCTATTCACAGTGCTGAAAATTACAGCTATGGAGGTAACTCTTTTATTTAATTCTACCTTGTTGTGTTCTTAAAATGTAATTCAATATTTTCATAATAGAATAGCTGGCAACAGCCCAGAATTAGTAGCCTTCGGGCCATATTCAGAGATCTAATTTCTTGGCTAGTTACATGTGTATTTTTACGATCGGACCAACTGCGCACACGTGTGGTAACTTTAATTACAGTTAATGTAGATTATACTAGCGGAAGTGCCTTACAGACAGACTTGTGAATCGCACGTTGGTACATACGGACGGATATGCGACGCAAAGATACGCACAGGAAAATTTAAAAACAAATGGACGGGGTGAGACATTGAAATGAAGGAAAGTGTCATGAATCGCATGTACGGAGCACATATATGCGCGGAAATGTACTCAGAAAGTTACAAGTGGTCTATGGCGGTGGAAGTACCCGACAGCACAGCCGAGAGAGGGGAGTGTCCTGCTTGTGAGGGGGTTTGGCCTGCACCAGCCGCGCATATAATTGTGATCCAATCGCCACATGGATCTCTGAATACGGCCCCTCGTCTTCAACTTTATAAACCCATACTGTGCTTTATACCTCTACATGGTCACCTCTGAAAAAATGATTTCAGAAACTTTTTCTGTTTATGTTCCTGGATATATTATTAGAGGGAGGTTTGAAGCGGCAGCTCCAACTGGCCCATTAGCGAGCCATTACCGTTATATTACAATTTCACTTTCAGTTTTATTTTAGGAACACTTAATTCCAATGGTCATTAATATTAGAGATCACAGAAGCCCTTATTTTCACAATGAATAAATAGGGACATTCTGAACCTGAGACTGCATGTACACAATCTACATAATGAAGCGCTACGTAGATAGCATCAATTATTTACTACGCATGCGTATTAGTACTGTACTTAAATAAATAAATAGGCAAGTTAAATAAAACAGTGGACTTGTGAATCCAGTCCCATTACTCCATGTGAATTGGTTAGTCTGGAGGGGAATCTATCACCCCATACCCTGTGGTGCCGGATCTCCTCCATAATCCCTTGTTGAAGCATTTTAAGAAAATATTGGGCCTGTGTGCAGGATTAGTACTTGGGCCTTCTCCCTACCATTCCTTTCTGGGAGAAGTCTGCTTCCCTTCTTACCCCCGGACCATGCAAAACTAAACACAACAAAAACTCAGGATCTACCTGAGATGAACAAACCACACTTATAGTGTTGCTTTTTTTTAAAGTAATAATTAATTCTTGTGTCTCATCAATTCATAAAAGCTTTACATTTTATTGATAAATATTAATTTAAAAATATCTTAAGAAGTCGAAATATTACAAAAATATCTCCAGTTAACTCCCCCAATATTCATTGTATGCAATTATATGACAGAAAGTGCCTCACATTTAGTACCAGATAGGAAAGCTGACAGAAAAATCAACACATTCATAAATACACATGTAGTAAAGATAAATTACAAAGTTTCAAATCTTCAGATTGTGTCATATAAGCTACAGGGTTAAAAATCCATAATACAGACAGACAGCAATATAATCAGCATGAGATAACCACCTAAGCTAAGTAAACTGTCCCTACTTACTAGCGTCCTCACAGGCGCACTTCACCCGTTCCGGGCCCATAGCTGCTCTATACTGTCTTGTAGTTGTGGTTACTGCATAAAAGAGGCGACAGGAGAGAATCTGGAGACAGGAAGCAGCAGTCCCGTGCACCGGACCGCTGCAATCTTCACCCAATACGCGTTTCGTCGAGGGACTTACTCATGGACAATCAATCATGACCAGACCATGCAACCATGGCAGAAACATGTGTGCATAATCATAGAAGATTATTACTTGTTTTTTTGTCATATTGCATCATATTACAACAGGCATATATATTAGATATATTAGATATGGATATATTATATTTGGATATATTAGAGATGAGCGCCAACCATTGTGTTTTGGTTTTGGTTCTAATTCATTATCTGGTTTTGGTTAAACCACCCTGAATTGTTGTGTTTTTGGTTTGGGTTCTGTTTTTATTTTTAAAATTGATCCAATAGGCTAAAATCACGTAATTCTTATTTATGTATTTTTTCTCCTAAAGTATTATTAACATTAATAACGTGTATTTCCAGTCATCAGATTGAACCACCTTACAATATTATTTTCAACAGTATATGTAAAAGGATTTCTCAGCTAAACTAAGAACCAACAGCAAGCAGTTTAAAAGAATAGAGCACTATCATACATACTATTATTTTGCTAATGATAAATTATGCTATAGAAGATTTAAATTGCCAATCAGCCTGTGTACACACTACAAAATACACACAATCTTCAGTTAAGACTTCATTATGTAATAGTTTGTTGGGTAAAATAAAACATTTTAAAAGGTGTGATCAAATGAATTGGTGTACTTTGAAATATCAGGTACGATTGTTGCAACATATACACTGGATCATATAATTCCAAAGATTCGTTTAACTTGTGTTTTGAACGATAATTATTATAAAAAACTATTTGTATGAGACTTTAGCGTGGCACAATAGTGGCAGGCAGACAGGGTGGCAGTTTAATCAACTATATGACACTATAGAATGTTTTTAGTTGAATAAAAAAAGACTAGTAGAAAAAGTAGAAGTAAAGTAAAGTAGGTTAATAGAAGCAAGGAAAAGGCCAATCGAGTGAATAGGGAAATGAAAAAACTTCTTGTGTACCTATGTATTAATATGATTTGACATGCGTGAACTCTTCCCCTCTTCCTTCAAACATGTTCTCATCTCCCCCATCCTCAAATAAGACCTATTGGCCACCATGGACTATGAAGCAATCACTCGATGTATGTGTTTCCAGCCATTTTCCATCTTGTACTTTGATACTTGCCTTGGCTGTCTGTCTACTGATCCGCACAAATGTAACAAAGACAATAGATGTAGACAGTAGGCATTACTCCAAGCAAAATCTGTATTCAATGTTCAAATCAGGAAGGAAAAAATAGACCATGTTATAGATCAGAAAAAAATTGATTATCAGCCTGGAAATCCCAGGCCTCAGACCACGATAAGAGATTGGAGGTTGAGCAACAGGCTAGTAGTAGTTACACCAATACAGCCAGGTGGCCTAAGCCCATAATGTAAAGTGTTGCAAGAAATTGTCCTTGAGCCCTCCCATTCACCTTTACGTTGGACATGCACAGTATAACAAACATAGCATTTCAGCACTCTTTTTGGACTCCCACATAAGAATAATTTTGAAAAAAAAATAATACAGAAATGTAAACAATAATAATAATTTTGGATTACTTAGTCTTAAGCTCATTACTGTTAAAAAGGGGCATCAGTGATGTACTTTGCAACAGGGTGGTACTGGCAGCTGTCATACTTGTTTCCTCTACCAAAGGCATGTTCCACACACAACTGTCAATAAAAACAGCAAGTCTTCTTGATCCACTGTGATGAACATTCACAGCAGCAGCCTTTTGCTCATTCATTTTTTAAGGGAGTGAGCATGCCCTAAATAAATTGAAGAAGGACATGCCCAATTGCTAAAGAGGCTATTGATGATGATGATGATGATAATTATGATGGTGGTGTTGCTAGTGGAGATGGCTTGTGCTGGGATTTCTCCATGGTCCTGATAGCTGAGGCTTGACTGCTTGTTCTTACATGATTTTACTAATTTTGGTAAGCAAATTGCATGAACTCACTACAAATGATGTAACAGGAAGGAGGTGCCTTGATGTTTAATGCCCATGCCTCAACTTACTTTGGCACAGCACAGGGCACAGATGTCTTGACAACTGTTGACAGGATTTGGGGGAAAATATTTCCACACAGTGGAGTCGCATTTCTTGCCTCTTTGCCGAGGCAAGACAATGCGCTTATCCCTGGCACAAATTGTTTGCACTGTATAACTTTATTTGTCAAAAACCACCTCAACCTCCACATTATCAATTTGTAATTCTACAACACTATCCTTATTATCAGATCCACAATAATCTTCTATTTCTATGTCTACACTGCCAGCATAATTACTTTTACTATTGCTCATCCTCATATTTGAAGAGAACTCATAAATGGGGGGAAAACCCTCAACTAGGAGCACAGTGTCTTAATCAGATATTTCTGACTCACACACATCATTCCTGGACACCCTTTCACTCTCTTGTGAACCCACAATTTCTTCTTGGGGCTTAGTGTTCATTTTGGGCAAGGATTTGACTGCTTTAGAGGTGACAAAAGATACATGCCTGTGTTTGTCAATGGCTTTTATACTGGGGAATTGTTAGTCATAGTGAGCCAGGGCACGGAGTCTAACTAGCAGCCTGGTCTTCACTAGAGCTCCTGATGGTGGGGATAGGCGGGGCTGCTGACAGCTAGCAGGTCGTGGCCCTTTGACACCACAGTCCAAAGATACCACCACCCAGAAGTAGTAGTAGGGAGAGAGCTAGGAAGCCTGATAACAGGCAGAGCATAAGAAGACCCACAGTGGAAGATGGAAAAGTCTCACTGGGTTCAGAGGCAAGATAGAAAAAAAACAGAGGGACAAACGATTAAATGAAACAAAACAATGACTCTCACTCACAGAAGCAGCAAACAATAACACTGGAGGCAGGAAAGGGGTTAATGGAAAAATACCAGAGACAAGGTGAGACAGGGACTGGAAGAGAGCACAAGAAGGCAGGGTGCAGAGAAACCTGCCTATAACAGAGAAAGCAGGAGGCCATAAAGGACAGAGGGAAGAAGGGTGTTCCCACTATACCAGCAGATGCTGGTAACAGACATGTGGAGGCCCTACAAGATGAGGATTGCTACAGACAGATTGTGTGTGTGTGTCAGCATGTGACACTGTTGGGGGCCTGATTCAGAGGCTGAAAATAAGAACTTAAAGTTACACCTGGGCAAAACCATGTTGATTTCAGGGGAAGTCAAGTTAATTGTATTCTATGCATGCAGGGAGAATGCTTTGCTTTTACTTATTGCACACAGATAACTGATCAGCTTCACTTTTAAACTGCTAATTAGACTTGAGCTGGGAAACATCACCTTTTAACTATAATACTGTTGCAACAAATGAAATTTGACTCCCCTGAAATCAACATGGTTTAGCCCAGGTGTAACTTTAGGTTCTTATTTGCAATCTCTGAATCAGGCCCTTAGTGACTGGCTAAGAAAAATTCAAAATTATTAAGAAATTAAAATGTGAATTGTAATGAACGGTAATTGTACACAGTTATATTAATTTACCTCCTCCTCCAGAGTTCAAATACCCTACATAAATGTGATACATTTTAAATGTCACAAGTGACAACTATTAGTGAAAATTCTGCTTTCAAACAGTTATTATTAAATTATAAAAATTGAAGATATGCCTTTACAATGTACACTGACTGTACACAGTGACATTAATTTACCACCTCCTCCAAGGTGTCTTACGTGACACCTCACACTATCAGTGACTAGCTAGGAAAAATTCTATTTTCAAACAGTATTCAATTAAATAATTAAAATAAAAAATGGAAAATATGCATTGTACAATATCATTTACACTGTGCACAGTACTATTACCTGCTCCAAAACACACACACCGTATGTATTTTTATTAGTCTTAATTTTAGTAGATAGCACAGTTTCTGATATTAATTATTGGACAACTTAGAAAAAAAATGACAGCCCTTAATGGGTTTTTGGATTGGAGCTAAAAGCCTGGGAATAATACTGCTATTAAGGGACTGTAGTAGAAGACTAGAAGTAGAGCAATAGAGCAGAAGTGAATATACATTTACAAGGCACACCAAAAATTATATGCCTTGTACAGTAGTTTCTTCTATTGTACACCGTTTAAAAAAGAGAGAGAGAGCTGTTGACTTAAAATTTAACAACAGAGCAGATGATTGATGTTCAACAAAGGTTCTGTAATCATACACAGCATAGCTACAAATGTTACCCTACACTCTTCTAGGTAACATGGCTCCAAAATCACGAGTGAGTGCCTTATAAAGCCTCCAAAACACGCAAGAACAGTGATTCTGAACTCTCCAATCACAAAACGACTGACCAATCATGAGAGATCAACTTCTGCAGAATCCAAAACCACGAAACCTGATATTTCCAGAAAATGGCATTTTGGTTCTTTTCCATATCTGAATTTTGTGGGGAACCAACTCAGATCTCCCAAATTAGGATCAGGTTTTGAGAAATGCAAACTGTTCATCGTTTTAAAGGCACTGGGGCTGATCCTGATCCCCGCATGCTTTACATGGCTGCACTCCCCACTGTTGGTAGGAAATCAGAACCCCCATTCTCTATAAAAATCAAACACAGATTTCTTTTTTGACGATATACAACTTAAGAGACTTACTGGCAAAATAAAGAGCAATGCAGTAATCCCCTGCTGCAGTACAGGAATGGGTGCAGATAAACACACAAGGGGGATGCACATGCGCTACACACAAATATTTCAGAGAGTGGCAGATGATGTCACATGACCAGACTACATGCTCATGTCATGTCTAGGACCAGCTTGTTGGCGTATACAAACACAAGACAGAGAGCAGGTGATCAGTGCCAAAACATGAGAGCAAAGCATAATGGGGAGAAAATAACATAGCATTTACTATTTACTATTTACTATGACTCACAGTCAAAACTGCGTTCAAAAGAAAATGTAACTATATAGATTTAATCTTGGAACTTGAAAAAATTATTAACTAGGAATATAGTAAATATAGCCAATTATATTTTCTGCAATGTCTATTTTCCATTGTTGTTTATCCACGCTGATAAATAAGTTGCACATATTGTTGACTATTACAGTGTTGACATTAGAAAGGTTTATTCGTTGGACAGATAAAACAGCACAGTCATACTTAAGATGGTATAAAGACATTCTATTTAGTCTGCAACTTTACTCTTCAGAACGAATTAAGTGGTTGCAAAGACATTTATTGCACATGAAAGAGTGAATATCCTAGTAGTTTTTTAATTGATCAGTGTTGGTTTTCCCAATATTTAGATGATGCTCAGGACAGTTGTTCTTTGCTAGACTGATTAAGGTTTATTAGAATGGGTGCACTTTGGGTAAATCCAATCAGTAAAATTCTAGCATCAAGTTATCATTTGTGACTGCAGCCTCATTAAGCTGCTTATTGTGTAGAGCTTGGGGGACATTAAATTTAGCACTCCATTGAGCGGATCTGAAAATTCTTTTATTAACAGACATTTCGAATTATAGCTATTTCTCTTATTGAGCAGTCTAGCTACTTTATGGTCCTTTCCAAAGAAATTATTATTAGGTTTAAAAACAAATAAAATAAAATGATTGGTGTCTCTGGATCACATTTATTTTAAGGACAAATATAAATACAGATAAAGATGAGAAAGGAACACAGGAGCCTTTATTTTTGTATAATACCTGTCTAGTCTACTAAATCCCTTTATTCTGGTGTAGTAAAACAAATAAAGAGATGCATTCATCTCAGATGTAGTGGGGCTGAATTCTAGGTTGATATTATTGATTAATTCAATATTTTCTATTATGGACCGTATTCACAGATACGTTTGTAAAAAGTACGCAAATATGCGCACGTGCGTTGAAAGGCAACACCCATGACACTCCCCTTGCACGGACTGATTTCCGGTGACTTACGCGTCCATATGGCAACCTTAACAATACATTTGTAGTAACGTGTGTATTTTCATTCCGTATATGTGTGTACATGACAAACCGTGCCCATATTTGTCCATTTAAATGCCCCCCCCACCCACTTTCACTAAACTACGCACGTACGGAAGATAACCACGCCCCTCCGTACGTGTGTCACTAAGTCCAATTTATAAATAGGGGAATAAGGGACTTCTGCACGTAAATACTACGTAGATTGCGTAAAAAAGTAACTATACATGCGGAGTTCAAACGTACCAAAAAACACGCACGGGAAAAGTAGCAAAATCGTATGTGTGAATCCGTTCCTATGTTCCTAATATAGAGATATGTATAATGACAATGGGGTAGATCCAGAACTATGTTTGCCGTACGTTTATTTGCGTAGCGTATTTTCGTGCATGTAAATTCGTTACACTCCCCTCGGCACACCCCTTGAATGTACGTATTTTGTCAAGATACGCTTTCCAAACCCTACCTTAACTTTTTCCAACGTAACCGCAGTCATACGCACACGTACGTATGGGCTAGACGAATTTACGCAGCTAAGCACGCCCAAACTGTACACTTTAAATACAACCCCCCGCCTACTTCATGTATTTCAGACGTATTTTGGACGCACGTAAAATTGGCACGCCCACACGTAAGTATTTACGTGACCCATAGGTGAATGGCTGATACGTTCACAATTACGCTATGCTATTGAGCGTATTTTCTATGGTGCGCATGTGCAGTACTTACAAAAACGCGATTTTTCGCTCCGAAGTGAAACAGTGAGGTAGCCTTACACAAAATAGTGGTTGCTCAAATCAGTTTATAGGTAAACCTGTAAGTGCTTGCAGGGCAAGAGTAATTCACAGAAACAAAGTGAAAAGTAATGCCCCAGCAAATTGCTTTCCAACCAATAACTATCCTGCATTTCTAACAGTAGCAAATGAGACAGATGAGGGCATGTGCTATGGAATATAACGGAGAAATGGAAAACATTTTTAACATACATGGCCCATACGTTCACAGTTACGCTACGCTAATGAGCGTATTTTCTATGGTGCGCATGCGCAGTACTTACAAATAGGCGATTTTACGTCTCCGCCACGCACAAATTCGCTCCGAAGCGTTGTTCTGAATCAGGCCCAATATTTTTATATGGTTCCATTACACTTTCACCCTAAAAAACATAGGTAATCTTAACAGAACTGAGGGACAGTGAGGTAGCGTTACACAAAATGGTGGTTGCTCAAATCAGTTTATAGGTAAACTTGCAAGTGCTTGCAGGGCAAGAGTAATTCACAGAAACAAAGTGAAAAGTAATGCCCCAGCAAACTATCCTGCATTTCTGACAGTAGCAAATGAAGACAGATGAGGGCATGTGGTATGGAATATAATGGAGAAATGGAAAACATTTTTAACTGTGTTACATGGCAGTGGTGGAAGTGGAAATTTGGAAGTGGTGGTATGAAAAAGAAGATATAATAGAAGTGAATGGAGATTTATAGGTTTTCAATTAAATCAGTGGGAGAAGTGACGGTATGGCATCCCCCGTATACCCCCTCACTTCGAGCCCTGTTACATGGACAACTCCTGTATTGTTATGAGGGGGGGAGGAATTAGATCTTAATTCTTCTTGGATGCTTGTGTTATGCTAGCTCTTCCTTGCTAGGAACCTGCCATGCTGAAGTATGAGTATCATTAGGCCAGATCCAGAGCTACATTTCTATTACGTTTCCTAGCGTAGCGTATTTACGCTATCATATTTACTATGCTCTCCCCTCAACCGTAAGTAGTTTAGCCTACCTTAACTTTTCCAAGCATAACTCCTGTCGGGCGAAATGGCCGCCTAAGCATGCCCATGCTGTACAATTTAAATGCCTCGCCCCGCCTCCGAAGCGTAATTACGAGTGTCGTATGGATGGCACGCCTCTTCGTTCATAGTCATGCTGAAGATACGTTACTGGCCCATACGCTCTGAATTACGTGGTGTAACATCTGCGGCGCGCATGCGCAGTGCATGCAAAATAGCGTATTTACATCTCCGGCTAGCGTACTTAGTTCTGGATCTACCCCATTGTATGAGTACCACACTCTAAGCATGTGAGTATTATAGCTGCAGGCTTCAAAAAGTGTTTCATGAGGTAATTAATGTCAGATATTTGTACTTTGGATGTGAGGCAGTCAGCCTAGCAGTAAATTCCACAAATTAGTGATTATCCAGTAAGGACAGGCTGTATAATTCTCTCATCCCGTTTCCAAACACACATCTTCTCAAGGGCATGTATACAGCTATGTCACCAGACAGTTCTGCATAAATTTATGTCTTGTGTCTTCAAGACAAAGCATAGCCAGAGTTAAAAGGTAACAAATGTGCCTTTTCAGATAACAAATGTCAACGTCTAAAGTAGTAGAATTACAGAAATAAAGAATTGAATTGTTTTTGCTTATTCTCAACTAATGTCAGATTACCAAGTAAACATCAGTCTTTGGACCCCATGCCTTTTAGGGGCCCTGTGACAACGGATCAAAATAATATTGATTTGATCTTAAAAGAAATTTACAATCAAGGTTCCTTAAATTGTTTCCAAAAGATAGAAAAAATAATCAACTCAAAGAAACTAAAACTTTACATGAAATACTTTATAGAGATAAGAACTGTTTATTAACTTATTGTTAGTTGGTAAAATGAAAAACATATTAGGAGAAAATTAACAAGAGGGGCTCAGAGATTTCGACTGCCTAGGGGGCTCCATAGGGTTTAATCTGGCACTGCTTTCAATGTATCATCTTACATATAGCAGCGTTGCCAACTCTCCCGGAATGTCCGGGAGACTCCCGAAATTTGGGCAGTTCTCCCGGTATTCCGGGAGAGCCTGCAAATCTCCCGCAAGGGACTTGAGGCCCATGGTCTCATGGAATACTAGTGTTGCTAGGGACAGGAAGGGACTTGATGACGCAATTTGTGTCATCAAGCACCGTCTCAATCTCTATTAAAGCTAAAAACGGGTAAGTATTAATCAAGGGGGTAGGGCTTAATGGCACGATTTGCATAAATCACATCAATAAGCCACACCACCTGCATACATTTATGACTTCCCTCCGGGATCTCCCGGAGGGAAGCTGTTAAAAGTTGGCAACCCTGATATATAGTCTTGAGCTACAGTTTGTGTCTTATTATCACTTAACCTCACAAGTATAGACAGACCCATTGTGGACACACATTGCCTTAGAGATACCTGACAGATCAGGGGACTTCAGTGTACATGCAGAGTAGAGGCTTTTGATTTGTTCTTTTGAAACCAAAACAGAGCGAAACTTGCCCAGTAATGTATAACTCCACCCTTACAAATAGACCCATATCAAATTGTCCCGTAATAGGTCTATATAGAGTATGGGTTGTTCTTTAGGGTTACAAGTTATGGCTACATACTGTGCTTGGTATATCTATATATTTTTTTTTTTATTAACATTTTGTAAAATTTTCCAATTTTAAAACACATTAAAACATATATTGCATCTGGATTTCTTAAATTAGCAAAATAAAAAAAATTGCTAAAATTGTGTAATTTGCACCTGTTTGTATTCCTACACTGTATTATCAACATCAAAAGGTTGTCTCTCTCTCTCTCTCTCTTTATTTATATATATATATATACGGGGTATGTCTATTAAATACCAAGACTGATTATATAACTCACTTTTATCTATTGGTTTTAAAAATGTAATGCGTCCCCTTTAATATACTCTCCATTTGCATTAATACATCGCTGTAGTCTTTTTTTCCACTGGTCGAAGGCATGGAGCAAATCAATTTCTGTCAGTTGTTTCAACATATCTGCCGTTTTCTTCAACTATCTCAAAATGTGTCCCTTTAAGCACCGATTTAACTTTTGGGAAAATATAAAAGTCACAAGGTGCTAAATTGGGCGAATATGGAGGATGTTCAAGTGTAGTAATGTGATTGTTGGTCACAGAAAGTGCTGTGTGAGCAGGCACATTGTCCTGGTGAAGAATGAAAC
>WWET01000184.1:445163-473448 GCA_011038615.1 Limnodynastes dumerilii | reverse complement strand
TTATTCCCCAGTATTGTTATAAAGATTGTAACATTGTAAAGCGCTACGTAATCTGTGGGCGCTATATAAAAACCTGTTAATAAATAAAAATAAATAAATAAATGGTCCTGATGGGACCAATAATCCAGGCATAAAGGGGAGGCCCTTGTATATTGAGGTTAGTTGATTGGCTCTTCACAAATATTAGGAGATTATTTGCATGACAAACAGGGCCGGCCCTAGCTATAGGCAGTATAGGCGAGTCTCCTATAGTGGTATCTTGTCAGGGGGGGGCACCCTTAGGGCAGAAAAGAAAACCCAGTACATGTGTAGCAGCTCCTCCCCCTTGTAAAGCAAATGGTGCTGATCTTCAGTCAGCTGCCTGCCCAGGCACCATTGTACCTCCGCTGTGACGTCTAATAGCAGATATAACCTTCTGCTAGGGGACAACAACCAAATCTTGCCTAGGGCACCAAACTGAGCCAGCCCAGATTGTCACCTACAGGACCCACTGCCTGTTATGTTACTGAATTTTGGGTTGGTTAGCTGGTAGTTAATGTAAAAAGACATATTACTGTTCAGCATTAGCATAACACTTAGGACTGGAATTGGAATTTATTACAGTAGTTCTGTGTATAGTCAAGGGCATAGGGTTGTTCTTTTATAACCTTCTGCTAGGGGACAACAACCAAATCTTGCCTAGGGCACCAAACTGAGCCAGCCCAGATTGTCACCTACAGGACCCACTGCAACAACTGTTACTGAATTTTGGGTTGGTTAGCTGGTAGTTAATGTAAAAAGACATATTACTGTTCAGCATTAGCATAACACTTAGGACTGGAATTGGAATTTATTACAGTAGTTCTGTGTATAGTCAAGGGCATAGCTAGAGGTTGTTCTTTTGTTGTAGAGTCAAACTCATTACATCTCTAATCATAGGATGATCTGACAAAACTGAAACTTGTACGGGAGTGAGGTTCAAAATGTGCATTAAGATTCAGAAATCTGGACAAAATCAGTACAATCCGGAGCAATAACTGAGGGCACCACACAATGTTTGACCAGCATTAGACTGAACAATTGAATTATTGGTCCTTGCCATACACTTCCCTAATTATAATGTAGCGAGAGACTAGATTAAGAGGATGTGGTTAATCTTTGGGCTGCATTGTTATAAATCCAGAAAAAAAGACACCACAGTGATTTTTCACACAGTCAATCTTCAATCTAAAATGATTAGTTATAAGTATTTGAGATACACAGAAGGCATCTTAGAATAAACATCCAATAGACGTCCTACACCATCTAGCATCCTAAAGTTTAAATTGCCATTATCAAAGTATAACTGGAAAGAGGACTATTTCCCTCAATGGTGTGCAACTACACTGACTTTGTCCTCCTGTGTTATAATAATATGTGCAAGATGTGTAATTAAAGGTTCATATTAGAATTTTATTACCATTCCTCATATATTGTATGCTTTCTGTCAATACTGCTATGTAACAAGGGTACTCAAGTGACAATAGTCCAGAATTAGGCCACTGACAGACATAAGTCACAAGTCACAGATAAAAGCATTGATGTTTACCCTCAGAAATATTTTAAAGCTACAAGCATCTGAGATTACTGATGACATTTATATATATTTCTTGCATTGTGACTGAGTTGATTCTACACTTTTTTTTTTTTGCACATTTTATTAGTTGCAAAGATAATGCTGGGGACCAGCACATCTTGCACATATAGGACCTGATTCAAACTTAAGAATCTTCTTAAAATAAGAACTTAAAGTCACACCGGGGCTAAACCATGGTGATTGCAGGGGAGTCATATTTCATCTGTTGCAAACCGTACTAGTGTTGAGAGGTGATATTTCCCAGCCCAAGTCTAAATAACAGTGTAATAGTAAAGCTGGTCAGTATCTGTGTGCATTAAGCCATTCAAAGATATATTCCTGCATGCAAAGAATACAATTAAATTAATTCCCCCTGCAATCAACATGGTTTTGCCCAGGAGTGACTTTAAGTTCTTATTTTAAGAAGATTCTTAAGTGTGAATCAGGTCCATTATTATATTAAGTACAGCAATATAAAAATAAATAAACAGATACAACAAAAGGGGAACCGGTGTCTGCAAAATATTATTAATATAAATAGTATTAACGTCTGAATAATATGTTCTCCATGGGGCACACTAAAGAATGATGATATTTCTTCAAGAGAATGACCCACAGACTATCCAAGCCTTAAATAAGTATTTGTGTTGAAAATAGCAGGTGGATACAATCTTTCACGTTCCCCTGTGCCTTATATACACTTCCAGCTGTTTCACAAATGACGCTGTATCCCGGGATGCTTGCGTTTCTTTCCTCTGATGAAACGGTCTCTTAGGACAGTGAAACGCGTTAGTTTCTTTTATATTAATTGTCTGACTTTTAAAATCGTGGGGTCACTCGATTAGGACCATACTTATTGAATCACTGCGGGACGAATGATCACCGGGAGCACAGGAGAAGGAGTCCTAGCACGGCTGTGCCATCTAACAGCGCAGTGGACTTTAAGCGGGAGCACCATTTTCAAACAGAACAGCGTCTGGATTACTGACAGTGGCAGCCGTGGTTTATACTTCCAACTGTGAGTAGATTGAGACCGCCGGTTCGGTCTGATTTTCACAAGACTTATCACACTGCCTAAGAACTATCTATCTATATGGCGTAACACCACTGCAACATGAGTAAGGACTTTAAGTTGTGGATTTTTACACCATTGAGTAACACCACACATATAACTCCGTTTACCAGCCTCAATGGTCTCCCCATTTGTTAACCATTGCTGATCTGTTCGGACTGTGAGCCTAATACCTCCCAGGATACAGAGTAATTTGTGAAACAGCTGGAAGTGTATATATGGCATAAGGGAAGTGAGAGATTGTATCCCCCTGCTATTTTCAACACAAATGACTTATTTAAGGCTTGGATAGTCGGTGGTTCTTTCTCTTGTAGAAATATCATCATTCTTTAGTGTGACCCACGGAGAACATATTATTCAGACATTAATACTATTTGTATTAATAATATTTTTAATTGTTGGAACCTAGTGGCTGCAGACACCGGTTCCCCTTTTGTTGTATCTGTTTATTTATTTTTATATTTCTCTATTTTCAGGTTATAATATGTGCAAGATGTGTGATTAAAAGTTCATATTAGAATGTTATTAGCGCTCCTCATATATTGTATGCTTTCTGTCTTGGCTGACTAGGATCACACAGATCCTTAGGGAGTGAGCAGCTGACTTAAAATTATTTTTAGTTGTAATATTTCTTTTTTTCCTTTTTTTCTTTTCCTGTAGTGCTCGCACATATATATCCCTTAAAGGGATAATATTTCTCACATAGCAGTATTTCCTGACTTTCTATTGTTTATTTTACATACCACTATAATAGTGACTTGACAATAGATTTGCATAATATATATTTTATAAATCATATATACCAGTGGCATGATTACCGTTGGTACAGGGGATATGCTGCCCATAGGTTACAGAGGAAAGGGAACCTGTCAGCAGCCTCTCCTTTCCCCTTGGATTTACAGAATTGTAAGCAAACTGTCAGAGGCTGGTAATTTAATGAAGTGCTGAGCAGCAGACGGGGGTACCACCCCTTTCCTGTCCCATCAAGACTTTGGCCCCCTCTTATTTGTGTGCGAAAGTCAGGTGTCAGATGGAAATCTGGATCCGACCCTTAGTTCTTATTTAGACCCTAGTTACCAAAAATCTTGCCTTCTAAAGGTTTTCGTGGCCTTATTAAAGTCTAAATAAACTTGCTTTAGATGTTTTTGCAAATCTTCAATGCAGCACACCCCTAATTAAATGGCAACATTGCGTCCGTCCTACAGTACTTCTAGATCAGTGTCACATATTTTCCAAAACATTTTCAATTTGGAAGATGCTTCATAATATTATGGGCCTGAAAAAAACTTCCTTGCACCCCCTATTACATAATGAGTAGTCTGTATTTTAAGTTACACTTTCACACAAATCCGGTTCTTCATGTTCATCACAATAATGGCATTTAATACAACAATGAAAGAGTAATAAAATCCCTTTAGTTAGCAGAGTGACTGTACATGATGAAACCTTCTGGATGTTAATTGCACCAACGGCTCCCTAATGAAAGTTTGTGTCTATTAAATCTTAACAGGCGTAGCTGTAAAAAAGGCGCCAAGCTATCTGCTATGCGCAGGAATGTCCAAGACAGCAGTTTAGAGCTCATAGTACAATGTAATTATTCTGGTTATTAGAATCAAATGAAGAATGTTTATATGGTACAAATTAATTGCTTTTAAACTTTCGATTTTAAATGGAACACTACACAAAAACTATATTCTCATCACATGCATTAATATAATATCAACAGGAAAACCTACTTTATTCTGAAATGAGAGTATTGAACACTTGCATTACACAGACTTAAACAAAATTCTATTTAGCATACAGTAGTTTTCATTGGAGCAATCACAAGAGGACATACACAAGCTGTTTGTGTAAGTAAAAAACAAAAAAAGTGCTTCAAGTATATACACAGATATCAAAAAGCTATTTATTGAATAAAATATACAATAAACTAGAAATTCAACATCTAAAAATAACCTCTATCTATACTGAAATATTATGGTTGTTGAATAGGCATAACCATAACCAACATACACAGAATTAGTCAAATATAGGTGTTGAGAGCCTAATATCATAAAAATGTAATCAAGTCATTAACTATACCAGAATCCAGTTAGGAGACTCAATAATGCAGTCCAATCTCAATAAGATATAATGGAAAAACCAGCTTTATAAGTGAGATCCAAAGAGAGCAGGAAAAATCAATTATTCAGTTTGTTAAGTCTCCTTGCAAGTAACATCTGTGCATGCTCGCGCCATTGGATCTTATTGCAATGAGAGCCTGCACTCCACATGCCTGACTCCCACAACGGAGGCAGGATTAGGCCTTTAGAATAGCTGCATGGGGCGGCGTTCAGGAGTTCAGTGCGGATCTGTGTACGTATGGAAAACTTAAGGTTGCTCGATGGACACAGAAGTGTCCATAACTATGCACAACAGGGATAGATCTGACCTCCGTTCATAGCACATATCACGCATGGAGATCGCTGCGCTGTGCTTTTTCCTGTCATATACGGTATGAAAATTTTTTATGCGTACCTCTATGGGGTGCGCATAACAGTCAGCAAAAAAAAATTCGCCGAATTAGCTTTGCAACACAAAATACGCCAGTGCAAAGCTAATTGAATTGGGCCCTCTGAGTACACTACACTATACTGACTTTTTTTTTAAAGACTGCATAATAGCGTATTTCCCACATCTTGCTCACGGTTTATTTATTTTTAATTATGAAAAAACAAATTATTACTATAAATAAATAATACTTAAATTTAACTAATTTAAATTGATTATATAAATAAAACTTAGAAAAATGCAAGTGCAAACTTGTATAGGTTACTGCAATACAACTCCTGGCATAGTACTTACCTATCCATTTGCAGTTTCAAAAGGATGCTCATTTTCAGTACTTCCTCTTAGAGTCACTACAGTCAGTGCTCGGATGGGTGCATGCATGTTTGCGACCTCTATGGCTCTAAAACACTTATTGTTAACTGAACTTTACCCATATACCAAGTAAGGAATTGGACCCAGTCCAGAATTCATAGGTGTAACTTTCCACCTATTTTCAGACGATGGATCCAGTCCATTATTATTTATATGAAAAAAGGGGAGCGGGAGACCGCACCAGCTAGAGTTAAATAACAAAATGCTGTAAAGCAAGGGTGCAGCACACTTTACCAATAAAGAGAAAACCAAAAACCTAAAAAATAAAGTACCTACTTATTAGTGGCTATTACAAGTGGTACAAAGGCAGTTTAAACGCACACACCATTGAGTTATTAGACAGAGGCAGTTGCAGACTTAAAAAGTCTATTCTCTAAAGCAGGGGTTCTCAACCCCGTCCTCAAGTACCACTAACGGTCCATGTTTTGTAGGTCTCCCTGCAAAACCTGTGGAGCTTTCAAATGTAACTGTCAGTTATGAGAACATCTCCAGCAAGGAATAAAGTAGGTACTTTATTTTTTTTGTTTTTCATTATTATTTATATGTTGCCAGTTTATTTTTTGTTGTTTCTTAGTGTACGCTTGGAGAAACCAGATAGAAGGATTTGTTGAGTTTTACTCATTATCACCTGTTAATAATAATGTAAAATATAAGTGCTAGACTGTGTCAGAAAATTCCAGTTTTAAAACCTGGATTTCTAATAGTATTGAAGGCTCCAGTAAATGTTCCTTGCAATATATTTTATAGCTAATATAAAACAAGTATTTATATTCAGATACTGGAATATATCCGCACTAATACGGTCAAAAGGATCTAAAGAAAGCTTTTAAGAAAGTATTATAAATCTTTAATAAATATACACACTATTAAAATATTAAATACATAGACAGTTGTGTTTATCATATGTTACATATACCGGCCGGCTCAAGAATTTAAGGCATACATAAAACATACAGCATGGGAAGCGGAGCAGTAACTAATTCATATAATTTGCTTTATAACTTAATATTTTCTTTGAAATAGATAAATCATCTTTAAAAAAACAAAAGTTGACAATATAAACATTTGAAGATGGAAAAAGGTATTGTCCTTATTGTTAATGATCTCAAATAGAATTTTGCTATATTGAAACAATATCCATCAATACATGACTTAGTAAAACTGTTTTGTATAAGTAAGACTGGTGTCTTTCTTTCTTTCTCTTTCTTTCTTTCTTTCTATAAAGTTAAAAAAAATAAAATTAGAGTTAATGCAAATAAGAGATGGTGACTTGACTCACTATTACTGGCGATGATCCGGAAGGTTGCTGTCCTTAGTAACTGGTCTATCAGGTCACACGTGTTATAGAACTTGGTCTCCGATCAATTGAAACGGTCCAAAAACTATGTTAACACAAGTCTCTCTTGCTCTTTATAGATAAATATAATTTGGAGCATTATATTTATATTCAGAAATCATACAAACAGGACAGCTCTTAGTTGTTATTTTGTTTGTTTTTTTAGACAGTTTAGAGCCTCTAACCCTTAACTAGTAACCAATATAACCTTAAATATTAACTTAATTGCCATCCCCTTCAGATGCGCAACCTGAGCAGTCACCCATCTTGCACTTCCCTGAACATGGCCCAGATTTTAGGCTTGTGTGCTGCCTATTCATTAATAAAAATATTTGGGTCTTCATGGCAAAAGGGAGTACCAAAGGCTTTTCTTGACAAACATAAACTAGTCCAGTGGTTCCCAAACAAGGTCCTTAAGACTCCCCAAGAGTGCATGTTTTCCAGATCCCTTTGCTGGAGCACAGGCATATTTATTACTGACTATTTAAAAGATCCATAGGTGGTATCATTATATGCATTTTCTTCTGTAGAGAAATATGAAAAATATGCACTGTTGGGGAGCCTTGAGGATTGAGTTTGGGAAGCACTGGACTAGATACAAATGCACACTTTGTTTTGCAGATTTGTACAAAAAAGTTTTTGGGGGTGGGGGATAATATGAATCTCTTTCTACTGATTTCTTTCTTCTTAATTATTTTTAATCATATTGTATTCGGATCTGGTATTGCACAAACCAGACACTTGTGTCTATTTGGTTTCTAGGCTTTTATCTCCAGGTCTGGTTTCATGTAATCCTTCTTTGTGAACATCTTTGACTCTTGCATGTCCTGGGACAACAGAACAGAATTAAGTTAAATATACCTTAAAGGAAAGGCAGATGCTACCAGCTGAGATCATGCCAATCCATCTGCTGTTCTTTATCAGGATACACGGGGTCAATTATTGGTGTAACTAACGAATCTGATAAAAAATGTTGTTGGTCAAAATGTCGACAGGTCAAAATGCCAACAGCTGAGTATTATATTAGTATTTGTTTGTAAAGTCTTAAACTAATATAATGCAGATGGCTTATTAAAAAAAACTTCAGAAATGTAAAAATATATATGTATCAGGGCTAAAAGTGATGGGGTATATGGGGGTATGCCATATACCCCACTGATTTAATTGAAAAGTTATACATCTCCATTAACTTCTATTATTTCTATATTTTCATACCACCACTAATAAATTTCCACTTCAACCACTGATATGTATTATATATGTAATACTAACATAATACTAAACTGTCGACATTCTGTCATGTCTACAATTTGACCTGTGTCGAAATTTTTGCTGTTGACAAAATAATCGGATACCATTTAGTAATATTGATAGTGTAAAATTAACGTGACAACCATAGACCATTACCAGACCATTATGGTGAATTCACACGTTTATTTTTATTTCTGGCATTTAAAAACAAGGATAAATAAAAACTATATGTTACCTTATTATATAAAATATAAAATAATATAGTCATGTCTTGTAGTTTCTTTATTTGCATGTCATTTTTATTTTTTCTATTTTTACAATACACAACTGAAATGGATACATGTCAAATACTGTTTAAAATATATTTTTATGTTTGCAGGGAAGCCATGTTACTAGTGTCACATGACTCATTTTGAAAGTGTTCGGTGATGCAACGCATAGCTGTCAGAGAAGGCAAAACACACCTGTATATGACCTTGGCGTACTATGATCTGTATAAAAGCAGTCTGCCTGGGGTCTTGCATTATATGGTCATATAACTCCTTAGCGACTTCTAATATAATATTTTACAATACAGGGTATATAATTTCCATTCTATTATTCATATGAATTATTTCCAGACAGAGAGGGTGATTTACAACTGTCCTGCACATTGTAACTTATTTGCTTCATTTAGCACCAATGCACCTGTTTATAATTATATTTTCACTCGACAGTGCAATGAAATCAGATGCTTTTTGCAAAATCATTGCTCGTTTCGTTCTGAGGTTCATTGGTTTTAAATTTAGTCCAAGGTCAAACAATGTATACCTTGAACTTCTCTATCTGTATTTGAGTTTTAATAATGCTACGTATTTCAAAATAATTTATTTGTATTATTAAAGGATCAGGGATGGGACTACTTCAGTATGAGGTGTGAACTCCCTAAATCTGCTGTTTTAACTAGTAGAAGGGGAACCGAGGAGGCCAGTGTGATGTGCAATGGAATGCTCTACTCAACCCCCCACTATGATGTGAAAATTTCTCCCCCTGCAAACGTAGAGGTTAATGTTTTTTTGGATTGACATACTCCCGTTTTAAGTTCTGTCTATCACCACCCCCTGCTGTTAAAAAATGTTAACTCTGATTACATTACAATACAATGCTACAACCAAAAGTGCCAGCAGATATCCAGATGCAGTGCCGGCATTAAAAATTGTGAGGCCCGGGACACGTCTGCGGGGTCCTGTCCCTTATGTGACATCATCGGTGGCATCAATAGGGGGTGGAGCACAGTGGCCCACTAATGAACAGCTCTCTGCAGCATTTATACCTATACGAGGGCCCCATCAGCTCCGGGCCCCTCATACTTCCTGTATGAGCTGCCTGCCGGAGGAGGAAAGCGCCGTGGAGGAAAACTCCAGGTAAGTATCAAAACAATTTGGGGCATTATGGGAATACTAGAAGGGGCAGGCTGGTGACACATAATAGGAGTACTGGGGGGGGCTGGTGGCTCATGATGGTAGTACTGGGGAGGGGCTGATGGCATAAGATGGGGATACTCAGGGGGACACATGAGAGAAGGGCGCAAATTTATTTTTGCAGGGGGGTGCCAGACATGCTAGCACCGACCCTGGTTTTGATTGTACATTGACTGCGTTTTGCGTTTACGCCCCATTTTAAGTGACTTAAAACTTGTCCACAGGGTCGCCCTTAGTAGGGGAGATACCAGATGCAAAGCCTCCTTAGGGAACCCACCATTTAGCTGGCGCATAATCAGCTACCTGCAGCTACCTTTTTATGCAATTAGCTGCAGCTCCTATTTAGTGGTTTATAAATAGTGATTATAAAAAGTGTATCAGTTGTGCGTCAGAACTCTGTATATGATGCTGCTGAGGAGTAGTAGCTGTAGTAGGGTCGCCAGAGTCGCTATACATGAGTACCAACAGTAAGCAGGGCCCCTCTAGGGTGTGTGGCTCAGGGCGTGGGCCCCAGTTCAAATCCCTTTGAGGCAGTACTGCTTGCCTGCACTGGATTCCGCTCTCCTAATGCAGTGGAATCGGATGTCTGTATCCAGTCCTTACTATTTATCCCATACTCACAATCAGTTTTCTTTATGACAAATTTAAGAAGCCCTGATTCCAGTCCAGGATTTACTTCCCAAACATTAAATGACAGAATGTAAAAAAAAATTATCTCTCACAGTCGTATACGCAGCTCTCTGAACTATTGTTATACAGATCTCCTTTAAGAGTCAAAGTCTTCTGGGCTGGACTTAAGAGATGGAAGATGTATTGCTGATTTTTGATTAAACAAGCTGAATTCCCCTAGTTCTAGTTTAAATAAGCCATGGTATGCGCTACATACAGAAACAGATTATAGGCATCTAGGATAGTCATGAAAGCTGCTATAATTCATTCTCGTGTAACAATGATCCCATTTTATTTCCACAAGTCAGAGGTCAGTACAACCTTATTTTTTTCCTCACGCTTTGCAGCTTTGCTGTATTGCTAAGCTTTCCAGCACTTCCTCTACCTCTTGCAATACACCAAGGATTTATGTTTCAACTCTGCATGTATTAAGAATGCAGCCATAGCAACTACTAGCATTAATGAACTATTTACTTATGCAGTAATAATTAACTTCCATTACATTACTTTGTGTGATTACTTTCTTAATTGCCTGAATTATGCATCCATTTAATATTTAATAACCATTCTCAGAAATCAGACAGTGTTAAAAAACAAATTGCTCGCAGTTTCCCCCGCAATAATTAAGCACACAAGAATAAATGGAACCTTTTAAAATGAATGTCGTGAGATTATTTCTTTGCATATAGAACACAATTTTAAATGAGCTATTTATTAAGTTTAAATTTAAAATCAAATAGAACATTTTTCATTTATGCCAGAGGGAAATCAACCTTACAGTACCTGAATTGCATGTTCTTTTCCTAAGAAAATTGTCTAATGTGCGGTAATATTAATACTTGCAGAAAGTCGAAAACAAAGTACACTCTTATGAGGGCTAGTTACTTGTATAACTATTCAAAAGCAACCAGTAAGATGTTTGCTTTCATTGTATAAGTTGCTAAATGGTTAGTTGCTACGGGTTACCGGATATGTAAATAAAATGTTACAAAAAAATTAACACTACTAATAATCAGATATTAGAATTCAACATTTTCAGGCTTAATGAATCTGATGGATGACTTGTTTTAATGGATTCTGCATATTTGTACAGTATTTATAATTGTGTGAAAATCTGGAAGAAAGCAACAAAAAAATGAAGAAAGAAAAAAAACATGCAAAAATAAAACACAATGAACGTCGTTTAATTCATATGGTGGACCTTTTTTTTTACAAATGGAACACTTCGCTTTGATCAAGTGCCGTTTCATTGTGTCTTCTGGCTTTTTAAGAACCCTTGTACCTTAATTGAGCGCAAGAAAAGCTACTGGTTTATTTGCTAAGTGATAATGCTATTATGTTATTGCACATCAGTTCCCAGCAGTGTACAAGGAAGTCACTGCCTTAGCAAATAAACGTGTAAGTGCTTTTATACAGAGCTTGCCTAACAGAATCTATTTAACAGCAATATCTTTTTTTTTTTTTTTTCCAAGCTATATCTGCAAAATTGTGCTGTCATTCTACATTCATTAGAGAAGCCATGTAAAACGGTTTATTTGAAACAAATCCAGTCTCTAGACCTGCAGAGGAACGTTACTTATTTCCTACCCAATGTTTTTAGAGCAAAATGCTAAAAAAAATAAAAATAAAAAAAAAATGTGTAAAGCAAATAGCACAGCAAAAAAAAGGAACATTTTATTTTCTCACCACTGAAGCATACTATGTAGACACAGAATGAGAATGTGATAAAAGAATAATGCAAATGTGTGATATGTGGAGTCAACCACTGTGTTGTCTCTCTCTCTCACCCAACGCTTGCAAACTTGATGCCAATTCAGCTGACTGTTACAGAGGGCAGAATCATTAGAATTTGCTTTTTAAATGATCTCTCAACCCACGAGGCTGAAAGCTGCTGGCTATGCAAGCTTAGAGGCAAAATGATGGCCGCACGCTGACGCTTCAGAGCCCTCATGATAGTTTCCGTCTGTCATTATTTACGTCTGACTAGATGCGTCATGTCAAGTACCTAAAAAGCACTTTAATAAGAAGCCCTTGTTTTTCTCTGCCTAAGGAAACCAGACTAGAATAGTTTTTTCCCCCTCTAAATCTCTCTTGTTGTTTTTTTTTTTCACTTAGGCAAAGCTTATTCAATCTTTCTCTACTGACAAACCAGCAAATAGAAATTGTATGTACATGCGTATTTTTACAAGCAATCTAAACATTCATTGAAAGAAAAAAAAAGTCAGCTGAAATCAATAAATGGAAATGTTTTTAAAAGGTCATTTTCATTTTATCTTCGGTGATGGTTGTTTTAACATTATACTACGTCCTTCTGAGATATTTTTTAATAACTGTAAAAGAATAACATAAGAATTTTTTATTACAAATATTTCTCTATTGTTCTGCTGTTTATATAGATGTTTAATATTTTATTGATTACATTCATTGCAGAATATAAGATAATTTTCTTTAGTGGAAATGACTGATCACTGTATTAAAGATAATTGTAAGGTAAGTTTATCATCTGAGATGATTCCGAGTGCTTTTATTTTTGGTATAAATGCAGCATTTCTCAGCATTGCATGTGTGGACAAGGGGTGCAAGCACGAAAAGGTGGTCACAAGTAGCTGATCCACTTCTGTGTGTTCTCTTCTAGTGCATTTCAGTGTACATTATTTAAATGAGAAAGTAGGCAGCTTATTGTGAGCACAATAGCAGACCTGATTCCCTGCACTTAGAGGGGTATGTGTCCCCAGTTAGAATGGCCCTTTTCCTATAGGGCCATTTTCTCCCAGCCAAGATATTGATTGCTTATGCCTCGAAGAGGCATAGCAATCGATCCCAGGAGCACTGAACACAGTGCTCCGAAAGGTAAGTGGCAAAACCAACCCCAGCACTTTCCCTAATTCTAATCCTCCCCTTCCATTACCCTAACCCTAACCCTCTATTCCCCACAGCCTGACCCTAACCCTCCCTTCTCCACAGCCTGATCCTAACCCTCCATTACCCGCAGCCTGACCCTAACCCTCCCTTCCTGGCAGCCTGACCCTAACCCTCCATTGGCCGCAACCTGACCCTAACTGTCCCTTCCCCACAGCCTGACCCTAACACTAACCCTCCCTTTCCCAAAGTTACTCACCTTTCCCAGTGGTCCACTGAAGCAGCGGGTCTGATGGAGGTGGCGCCATTTTTGAATTTTTTTGTGAAAATAAATGGGTGAGTATGCAATAGTCATACTCACCCATTCTGAACCAAAAAATTTGAAATTAGATGGGTATTGTGAAATAGGGACAGCCGAAAAGGAACTTTTGGTTGTCCCTATTTCGCAATACCATCTTTATAACTGGGGACTTCCACCACACTTAGAGATAGCTTAATGCAGGCCACACACTAGAGCGATTATTGGCCTGGTCATATAATCATCATGGATCGAGCCAAAAATTGCTTTAGTGTATGGTGCCATGGATTTCCAAAGCCTTAGATTATCTTCAAAGGCTTTGGGACGATAATCTGATCATTCAGGATTCATGAGGGGACCATATTGTGTAGTGTGTGGCCAAGTCCGATTATCGAACCCTATACCTCCACCTTCTGGTGTTTTAATATTGTTAAGTCCAGCAGTAATACAGCAGTAATGAAAGCTTTGCATTCTGCAATAGATGTTGGGCTTCCATTACTATATTACTGCTATACTTGCTGGTAATTAAAGAGTCACAGAGAAACTCCAGCCAGGAAGTAGAGGTACCACACATTGGCCAGAGTTGCTCCATCAGCCAGCGAATCATTGCAGAGAATGATGAAAGGCCCTTGCAGCCAAGCAGCTTTAAGGGAGTTCTGTCAATCTCAGCAGCACCTCCCTCTTTGTGTGTGGCATTGATATTGGGACTAGTGTTACTCTGGATTAGCCTCTAGGAGCACAATGCTTTGTATCTACTTATGGAAAAAGCTTGGCTAAACATTTCAGTTAATTGGTTGATTGGACATTGGACATGGTGAATGTGCCTCAGATTGCACCCACATTCTTGGATAAAAACTATAAATGAGATTCTGGTGGTCAGGGCCAATATCAGGAGGAAACAACCAGGGCTATCATCCTGGGCACCGATGGGAAACTATGGCAGTACACATGGCATATGTGGTGCATATCAAAAGAATACTAGGTCCCCAAGCATATACTTGCAGCAAAACAACAGCCAACCAATAATAAAAAAAATATCCTATGTGCTCGGGTATAGAAAAGATGATTTTGTTTTAAAACTGACTCTTCAGACATCCACTCATTTAATGCTAATGATTATATAACATAACAAGTTCTTTAGATAGTTGTCAGCAGGACCCTCTAACCCAGGAAAACTCAAAACCCCAATTGGACCAAACATATAAAGTCTAAGACTGTGTGGGTCGCAAGAAAAACAAAAAGTCTCAGTCTCAAGTATTCCCCATCATATCAATCCAGCCTCCCAGTATTCCCCATCATGTGAATCCCGCTCCCAGTATCACTTATTCATGTCTCTCCAGCTCACAGTATCCCACATCATATGGATTCCAGTATTCTCCATTCATATGGATCCAGCTCCCCAGTATTCTCTATTCATATGGCTCCAGCTACCCAGTATTCCTCGTTTATAGGGTTCCAGCCTGACAGTTTTCCCCATTAAAAAGATTCCTTACTTACTTTTAATGCCTTCAGTCCGTGTCTCTCCTCCACGGTGCACGCCATTTTCTCTGGGATGCTGGTGTGTCAGCATCATTTGCATAGCTAGAAAAGCCTTCCGTTTCCTGCTATCGGCTGTTGCAGCAGTTATACAGGTCTACTGGAAAGGGGTCTGCTATCAGCTGTCCTGTGTAACTGCTCAGTGAGTAGAACTTGTGTCTCACAGGGCTAAGATCATGATTCAATTCCTTTTCTGTGTGGAGTTTGTAAATCCTCCCCATGTCTACATGGGTTTCCTTCTGGTGCTCCGGTTTCCTCCCAAATTAATTGGCTGCTGAATAAATTAACCCTAGTATGTGTGTGTGTGTGTGTGTCTGTGCCTGTGTTAGGGATCTTAGTTTGTAGCTTTAATGGGGCTACGTAATATTCTCTGTGAATCGCTACGTAATCTGATAGCGCTATATAAAAACCTGTTAATAAATAAAATACCTGCTGTGACGTCTGATAGCAGGCCCTATTCAGCAACGAACGCTGGACCTGCTTTTCTTTATTAGATGTGGCAGCAAAAGAAAAGCTTTTGGGCTGCACCCGGTTGCAGGCTACAGGTTTGACATGTCTGCTCTAAACTCATCTGTAAGACTACCGCAAAGTGGCCATTTTCTAACCACTCGCATCAGAAAATGTCCGCTTGTGTGAACTGCACATGTGCACATACTCAAGTAAATAAACAACCAAATAAATCAATGCAACCATCTTCATTTCTTATGGCATTTTGGCATGTTTTTGCGAACTTTAATAGTAACCCCTTCTATAAGGTTACTTACGTTAAACATAACTAATGCTTTAGAGAATAACTCCGCCCAATATATTTAGTTTAGTTTTGGTTGTAAGAAAGGAAATAACCCAAAAATATTTTCATAGTTCACTTTCCTCTTACCAAACCCAGGCAGCTGGGAACTTCAAGTATCATGCAAGAAAAGCTGAAATATTATTGGTTGAGCGAAAAGAGATAATGAGAGTTTAACATGTGACCGTAACATGTGACCATGTGCCCCTACACTGATTTGCTGCCTGAGCCATTGGAAAAATAAATAAATAAATAAACAATAAAAATAGCATTTTACTTGATGGCTAATAGTAGTCAGTTTTAGAATTACCTCTGATATCTTAATATTGGGGTAAAGCTGTGTTGCTTTGGTAAATGGTAAATAAAATTGAGTTATGTGTTCAACTTCCTGTAGGAGGAACAGTAAAACTGAACCTAAAATTGTCAAATGGTCTCAGCAATAGAAGAACATAATCTACTACTTCATGTCATGCAACCGAGTAACCAAATCTCTGCAGAAAGATTAGACCGCCTTCCAATTTTATGCAAAAGATTTGAAAACCACAAAACACGTCACCAACATTTGAATTGCATTATTTTAAGCCTTGTCAAAGTATTTGATTTCTGTTTTAAAACATTACTACTTGTTATACATGTTCATTAATAAAAGGGAAGTTTTGACATGCCTTTGATTCTTCTTTGTCATTAAATAATATCAATGTCCATTTCTATTTTCTGACACTACATTTATATACCATTTTAACATACCACAAAGGAAAGCATAGGAATTACAAAATATAAAGTCTGAATTCTATGTGGATCCAAAACAATTTTTGTGGTAAGTGAGACAGTCAAAAGGCTGTCATCTATTAAATGATGTTACTGACATGCAATTATTTTTTTTTACTATTTTTGTCATTAGCTGCCAGTAAGTTTACAGATGCTTTCCATCCTTGCACCAGTGCATAATTAATACATGTTAACCAACAAGTAAAAGATCATTCTATATTTAGCATTTTACACTTAGCTCAATTGTATTGACTTTTGCTGAATGTACCTTAAATGATACAGATGGATCCTTGTCCAGGTAAGAAAAAAAAATCTGTTTAGATCTAAATAAAGTGTGACTTATCTATCGTCCTGTTTATTAAATGGCTTTTCTTGTGACCCTCTCCCCTTGCGCTGACTGCAATCAGTTAAGCCTCCTTGCGCACCCTGCACTTATAGACTGCAAGTGCAGGGGTGTCACATTTCTTCATTCATATATTTTTCTTGAAGGTGGTAATTTTACTTTTGTTATTTAAGTTATTTTGTTCTATTTTCCAAATGTTCTAAAATGTAACTGATGAACAACACATCACTTTGTTACAGTCTTGTTCTAATAATACAACAATTACTAAACATAAAAGTTAAGCATTCTAAAATCTTTTTTTTTTTTCATTAATAAGAAATCAACAAATTTGCCTTTCCACTTTCTATTTCTGCGTTCTAGAATCTAGTGGATCTGTGACATGTGCTAGATGCTGTGAAGGTGGAATATAATGAACAGTAGATGGCAGTCAGTGCACTGAAGCTGCCTTCAGTTTTGCTCCGTTACTGAAAGTGAGTGTAAACATGCTCTGTAATTATCTGCTTTAAATGTCTAATTTTCTAATTGATCCTAGAAACAGCTTGTGTTCTGCTCTCAGATGTAAAGATGCTGTTAAGACCTTTCAATACATGCTGGACACATGGCCTTCCCAGCCTGCTTGCTTTCACTGTAAAAGACTAGTCAGGTGAGTCAGTGAAGACAGCTAGTGCTCTCTGGAATAAAGGAATCAGTCTTTTATAGATGTAAGTACATAGAAATAAACACTGCACATATATTAGAAACAAAAGGCGGTATCTAGACTTAAGTAAGTGCTTGAAATTAGTTACTCCTGGGCTAAACCATGGTGATTACAGGTGGAGTCAAGTTAATTATATTCTTTGCATGCAGGGATATATCTTTGAATTGCTTACTGCACACAGATACTGACCAGCTTTACTATCACACTGTTATTTAGACTTGGGATAGGAAACATCACCTCTCAACTCTAATACTGTTTGCAACATATGAAATATGACTCCTCTGCAATCAACATGGTTTAGCCCAGGAGTAACTAAGTTCAAGCACTTACTTAAGTCTGGATCCAGCCCAAAGAGAGAAATTTGAAGCAATAAATATCGTCTCCTGGGATCTACAGACCAGAGCCAGACTACCTACAATGGAGCGTTTTCCAATTATAGTGATGCTGTTTTATGAGGACGAATCTGTATCCTCGAGAATCCAGATTGATAAAAAAACAATGGCTTCCACTCTGTGGGAGGGGGAAGGCATGTAAATAGTGACCCTACCGTAACATCCGAACTCCTCCACTGTTCCTACGTAAAATATTACGTAAGAGACATTATTTAAGGCGGGGTTAAGCGAAGGAAGGAAAACCTTACAAGCGAGGGGAGTGATTTCCCCTCAATGGTATGGATTTCTGTATGTGGTGGGGACATATGCGTATCTATAATGGGTGCAGGGTGTGAAGTGCACACGGGCCCCTCAGCACAGGGGGCCCTGTGGCATGCATCCTGCACCCTGGGTTGACAGGGGAAGGGGGGCCATTCAGCATCTATTTTTTCCCTCTAATATCTTCCAGAGGGAAGATATAGATGCCAAATTAGTCCTCCTTCCCTTCGGTGGGACTGTCCAGATTCGCAGGGTGAAAAGGGGGCGAGGCTTACATAGCCGTTAAGCCCTGCCCCTTTTCTTCCCATGCATTTGGACAGTCCTGGCTTAGGTAAGAGTGGTGGGGGGCCCATGTGCAAATCCTGGACATGGGCCCTTTCACTTCTTAAAACGCCCCTTGTTGGGGATCTGGCTGCTATTGCGGCCGAAGCTCTGACCGCAGCAGATTCCTGGACTAGGCCTTGTGTGGAGTTTGTATGTTCTCCTCGTGTCTTTGTGGGTTTCCTCTGGGTGCTTCGGTTTCCTCCCACACGCCAAAAACATGTTGTAGGTTAATTGGCTGCTAACTAAATAAATCCCAGTGTCTGTGTATATTAGTAAACTTAAACAGTGCCTCCAGTGGAGCAGGGACTGATGAGAATGTGAAATATTCTGCGTAAAGCGCTGCGTCATCTAATGGCGCTATATAAAAACTTGTTAATAAATAAATAATAAAGCTATACGTGTGGTGCCATGCAGAGCCGTAATTAGACATTTTAGCACCAGGGGCCAAAAAGAAAAATGGTGCCCCCAACCTTGAATTAATAACCAGTTTAACCTTAAAAATTAACTTATTGGCACCCCACTTTGACTTTGCACCCTGTGCGACCGCCCCTATCGCACACCCTTAGTTACGGCCCTGGTGCCATGCAATTCATATTGAGTGTAATTTTGCACTGGATCCAGGCGGTAAGTACAATATGCGGTGGGCTTGGTTGGATTCCAATGCCAACGCATATGCAAATGCTATAGAATGCAGGTGTGTTGGTGATGAATATTTATAATGCGTACTGTATATATCCAATAGGATGAGCAGGGCTAGCCTAGCAAATAATTGTCAAGCCAGTCCCATATTGCATGAGCATGGACACATCTGTCATTAAATTATAGGCTTTAAGTAAGCACACTGGTGGTTAAAACTGGAGCAGATACCAAATAGCTATAACTGGGGGCCGGATCCAGACCTGCGTCTGACAGGTCACTTACGCACGCACCAGATGTTACGCTAGGGTTACTATTGTACCGTACGACCCATTTACTCACAAATGGGCTGTGCTCCACTAAAGTGGGCAGGGGGAAGCATGCAAAATGTACAGTGTGGGAGGAGGCTCCCACACTTGTACGGATTAGCTGTCGTACGGACCACTGAACCGCACGACTGCATTAAGGTTACCTTATGGCAGAGTAAGCTGCCATAAAGCACGCAGAGAGGGGAGTGACAGGGGGCGTGCACACCCCTCTCTTGGACGGACAGACCCCTGCACGTTCGGTGAGCATGCAGGAGTCTGGATCTGACCCTGAGTTATTAAATAATTCTGTGAATGCAAAGTAATTTTATTAAATCATAATTATGTCTATCACTACTTTTAAAAAAAAGTGAGTTATAGGAGGTGTAATGTTGTTTCCCTCCTGTTATGTGCACAGAGAAGAATTGATGTATTTAAATATTGGCAGATGAAGCAATCTTCATAAAACACCCTGTTACTTTAAGTAACAATTAAGACTTTTATAGTCACGGGGGATCTGAATGAAAAGGTTTTATACATGTATTATTCTGTTAGGTATATATAAACACCTAAGATATCTAAATGGTCACATGGATACATGTCTGGGAATTATGTCCTCTAACTCGTTACACGTTTGAGCCTAGCAATAATATATGTGTGTGTGTGTGTGTGTGTGTGTGTGTGTATCAGGGCTCAAAGTGAAGGGTTATATGGGGGAACGCCATACCATCACTTCTCCCACTGATTTAATTGAAAATCTGTAAATCTCCATTCACTTCTATTATTTATTATTTTCATACAGCCACTTCAAAATTTACACTTCAACAACTGGTGTGTGTGGTGTGTGAGCATTTGTGTTGTATTGCACTTTGGAAAGGTTATAGCACAAAATGTCAGTTGTGTTCCTTATGGCTTTGTAAAGCTTATGGATTAGTAAAGATAAGAGAGTGATGCCCTCTTTTATTCCTATTTTGAAAATAGAACCTGGAGGTGTTCCATATGTTTACTTTTGGATCTTCTTTGAAATATATACAGTAGTTTGACAATGAATTAGGATTTTTTTCAGGTTTGGCAATCATGATGATAGAATGAAGATTTAGCTAAAAAAACAAAAACACACACACATTAAAACACACAACGAATGCAAAAATCTGCTAAATGTAAAAATATGTTTATATAAGGTATTGCCATTATTTTATTAAAATTTTGCAAGAACCTAAAACAATTTCAAATTCATTGTCCAACCACTGTATTTGATATATACACACATACATACATACATACATACATACATACACAAACACACACATACGAGTGCTGTTAGTACCCTGGGTGGGAAGCAAAAATAAGGACCCAATCCCCCCAATCCAGCCCTTGCACAGTGTGTGCTCCGGCCTCTGACCACCCCCATATGTGACAGGCGCTGTTCTGTACATGTGCAGCATTTGCAGCACACTATCCACTTTCCAAAGTCTCCCCTCCCTGCTGGCAGAGGACTGCAGTGGCCCCGTTGTTTATAAACAGCATAACTGCTGCTTACTGCCTATAAAGAACCTGCCAACAGCTTACAGCTTACCACTGTCGCTCCTCCTGGCTGGCAGTGAGAGTTTGCAAGGAGGAGCAACAGATCAAATAACATTTGGAAATGGTTTAATCGCTTCTTGACCTCTATAATTGACAGGCATCTTATTTGTGTTCCTTTAGTTATATGTGTAATTTTACACCACTTAATTTGACATTACAAAATAGCCTTCAGAAATCCCATGGTGCTTAGCTGCACTGAGATGCCACAAACATGTCTTCTTACCAGTCCTGACCTTACGACTCACAATTTCATTTTATTTCATTTCAAGTATGTTTTAATCCCCTATCAATTACCATACCAATAAGAAAGGCAGAATTGGCAATATCAATCTTTTAAGTTGACTTACTGCAAGTGACATTTCTATAAATTATTTCCCCGGCTAAGCGCATAAATAAAAGATCCCAGGGAAAGACTTTGGAAAGTGGATATTGTCACAATGGAAAACATCATTACTCCAGAAATTGTCATGCTCAACCTCTCATGTGTTCCGTCTATTTTGATAGCAGATAATGCTCCTGTTCAGAAATTGAGCCTAGCCTCCCTTTCCCAGCTGTGTAACTCTTGAAGCATACACTAGAAGTGATGAAAGCCAATTGGGATAGACTAAAATCATTCTCAATTGTTCCCTATGGACCTGTACAAGCCACATGCATACTGCTATTCATCACATTAATTTTTCTAGTGACAACCTGCAACATGCAGTACAAGGCCTCTGCTTAGCCTTATGTAGCATATGTACTTATTTAGTGTAAGAGCTTAAAATACTAGAGTGAATCTGAATTTTTCCCTGTGCAATTTACTCATCTATAAACCTAGTTTAAGAAATGGTTTTGTGACCTAGTTCCCTTTCTTTTCCAAATCAATATTTAAAAAATGATATTTCATATGAGCCATATACATTATTTTTCAGTAGAACTCTTATATTAGAATATTTATTTCTATTCAGTAAATAATCCAGGGAATGGGTGTAATGTAATCCCCTACAATCAATGAGGCTGATCCAGAGGCTTGCGCAAATCAGCACGCAGCCAAACACAACAGTACCATTGATTGGCTATGAAATGATGGCATGTAGTGTACAGGCCCATAGCATGCAAGCTCACTGCACCTATGTCATCATATACTTTGGTCAAGAGCAGGATAGAACACTGTATTGTATACTGGAAAAAGAGGCTATGGACAGTGACACTGATCCAGACCTAGTTAAGTGCATGAACTTAGTTACTCCTGGGCTAAACCATGGTGATTGCAGGGGAGTCATATTTCATCTGTTGCAAACAGTATTAGAGTTGAGCGGGGTTGTTTCCTATCCCAAGCCTAAATAACAGTGTAATAGTAACGCTGGTCAGTATCTGTGTGCAGTAAGCAATTCAAAGATGTATCATTGCATGCAAAGAATACAATTAACTTGACTCCCCCTGAAATCAACATGGTTTAGCCCAGGAGTAACTAAGTTCAAGAACTTAACTAGGTTGTCATGGGAGTGCACTGAGAGGGGATTGTCATGGGAGTGCACTGAGAGGGGATTGTCATGGGAGTGCACTGAGAGGGGATTGTCATGGGAGTGCACTGAGAGGGGATTGTCATGGGAGTGCACTGAGAGGGGATTGTCATGGGAGTGCACTGAGAGGGGATTGTCATGGGAGTGCACTGAGAGGGGATTGTCATGGGAGTGCACTGAGAGGGGATTGTCATGGGAGTGCACTGAGAGGGGATTGTCATGGGAGTGCACTGAGAGGGGATTGTCATGGGAGTGCACTGAGAGGGGATTGTCATGGGAGTGCACTGAGAGGGGATTGTCATGGGAGTGCACTGAGAGGGGATTGTCATGGGAGTGCACTGAGAGGGGATTGTCATGGGAGTGCACTGAGAGGGGATTGTCATGGGAGTGCACTGAGAGGGGATTGTCATGGGAGTGCACTGAGAGGGGATTGTCATGGGAGTGCACTGAGAGGGGATTGTCATGGGAGTGCACTGAGAGGGGATTGTCATGGGAGTGCACTGAGAGGGGATTGTCATGGGAGTGCACTGAGAGGGGATTGTCATGGGAGTGCACTGAGAGGGGATTGTCATGGGAGTGCACTGAGAGGGGATTGTCATGGGAGTGCACTGAGAGGGGATTGTCATGGGAGTGCACTGAGAGGGGATTGTCATGGGAGTGCACTGAGAGGGGATTGTCATGGGAGTGCACTGAGAGGGGATTGTCATGGGAGTGCACTGAGAGGGGATTGTCATGGGAGTGCACTGAGAGGGGATTGTCATGGGAGTGCACTGAGAGGGGATTGTCATGGGAGTGCACTGAGAGGGGATTGTCATGGGAGTGCACTGAGAGGGGATTGTCATGGGAGTGCACTGAGAGGGGATTGTCATGGGAGTGCACTGAGAGGGGATTGTCATGGGAGTGCACTGAGAGGGGATTGTCATGGGAGTGCACTGAGAGGGGATTGTCATGGGAGTGCACTGAGAGGGGATTGTCATGGGAGTGCACTGAGAGGGGATTGTCATGGGAGTGCACTGAGAGGGGATTGTCATGGGAGTGCACTGAGAGGGGATTGTCATGGGAGTGCACTGAGAGGGGATTGTCATGGGAGTGCACTGAGAGGGGATTGTCATGGGAGTGCACTGAGAGGGGATTGTCATGGGAGTGCACTGAGAGGGGATTGTCATGGGAGTGCACTGAGAGGGGATTGTCATGGGAGTGCACTGAGAGGGGATTGTCATGGGAGTGCACTGAGAGGGGATTGTCATGGGAGTGCACTGAGAGGGGATTGTCATGGGAGTGCACTGAGAGGGGATTGTCATGGGAGTGCACTGAGAGGGGATTGTCATGGGAGTGCACTGAGAGGGGATTGTCATGGGAGTGCACTGAGAGGGGATTGTCATGGGAGTGCACTGAGAGGGGATTGTCATGGGAGTGCACTGAGAGGGGATTGTCATGGGAGTGCACTGAGAGGGGATTGTCATGGGAGTGCACTGAGAGGGGATTGTCATGGGAGTGCACTGAGAGGGGATTGTCATGGGAGTGCACTGAGAGGGGATTGTCATGGGAGTGCACTGAGAGGGGATTGTCATGGGAGTGCACTGAGAGGGGATTGTCATGGGAGTGCACTGAGAGGGGATTGTCATGGGAGTGCACTGAGAGGGGATTGTCATGGGAGTGCACTGAGAGGGGATTGTCATGGGAGTGCACTGAGAGGGGATTGTCATGGGAGTGCACTGAGAGGGGATTGTCATGGGAGTGCACTGAGAGGGGATTGTCATGGGAGTGCACTGAGAGGGGATTGTCATGGGAGTGCACTGAGAGGGGATTGTCATGGGAGTGCACTGAGAGGGGATTGTCATGGGAGTGCACTGAGAGGGGATTGTCATGGGAGTGCACTGAGAGGGGATTGTCATGGGAGTGCACTGAGAGGGGATTGTCATGGGAGTGCACTGAGAGGGGATTGTCATGGGAGTGCACTGAGAGGGGATTGTCATGGGAGTGCACTGAGAGGGGATTGTCATGGGAGTGCACTGAGAGGGGATTGTCATGGGAGTGCACTGAGAGGGGATTGTCATGGGAGTGCACTGAGAGGGGATTGTCATGGGAGTGCACTGAGAGGGGATTGTCATGGGAGTGCACTGAGAGGGGATTGTCATGGGAGTGCACTGAGAGGGGATTGTCATGGGAGTGCACTGAGAGGGGATTGTCATGGGAGTGCACTGAGAGGGGATTGTCATGGGAGTGCACTGAGAGGGGATTGTCATTGGAGTGCACTGAGAGGGGATTGTCATGGGAGTGCACTGAGAGGGGATTGTCATGAGAGTGCACTGAGAGGGGATTGTCATGGGAGTGCACTGAGAGGGGATTGTCATGAGAGTGCACTGAGTGTGCACTTTTGATTTACAGAGTGCTCCTATACACAAGCTGCCTTCAAGTCCCTTAGTTAGGGCTTCACCAAAGCTCTATTGCTTAAGATGTTTTAAATAAAATAAAGGGTGTAAGGGGTAAAGTGGGCGCTATGATATAGACAATATGGGTGTGTGGGTCAACGGTACATGACTCCTATAACCTAGAGTACCCAATAATATGTACAATGAACTTTACTTGCAGAGCCAGAAGGGAACAGACTTCCCGTAATCTAGCCAAGTCCAAATGATCAAGACACAAATCTCTAGTTGATGCCCAAATATTCAAAGTGTGCATAAATATGCAATCAGTCCATTCAAAATAAATGTCAGTAGAGGTGTTCCTATTCCAGTCTTCAAAGCATCGATCTTTTCAGTTTCCAATATAAGTTCTGTTCTCAATATGGAGAATCGTGGTTCTTCTATAGTGGATGATACACTTTTAGTGGGGAAAAGACTTTAAAGATTTTTTTTTTAGCCTGGGTCTCACAGAAAGAAAGTGATTGGGGGATTAGGGAAACGAGTCATCAAACTAACTCACAATATTTGCTAGAGCAGACCCGGGTTCAAAAACCCAGGATATTGCCCAGTGCGAATGGTAAAAGAGCGGGTACACATGACAATAACTCAGGTTCAAAAACCCAAGTTTTTAAATGAGCGGAAATGTGAAAGTAGTATTAGATCAGCAATGCACATTCTATATGGCCCTGCAGATACCGTGTGGTGCCTTAAAAATAAATATTAATAATACTACCGCTACTACTGTTACTACTACGAAGAAGAAGAAGAAGAAGAAGAAAACAGAAGGAGTTAGTGAGTATACTTCTACTTATAACAATCACACAGTAGTACAGATTATCAGTTTAGCTTACTGCTGTATTAACTGTGATGACTAAAGCTGAGCACATACTAGGAAAAAGAAAACAATAATAATAATTTACAATAATTTCAATAATAAAAAGATAGACTCAGGATTATGTGGATCCTGCAGCTGTACACACTGGAACAATTTTATGCTGAATCATTCCCAGAAGTCCTTTCTGTAGCGATCCAGCACTGTCCCAGATGAACCGGTTGCCTCCTCTTCCTGCTGCTTGAAAAGTCTGCTGTGTAGAAGCAGAGGCAGAACTATCGTTGAAGAGTTGGTTAGGAGCTGCTAAAAATTTTATTCAAACGATGCAGGGCAGAATTTGACGATTATCTGCATCATTTGACAGTACACACTTAGCAGATTTAAGAGCTATCTGCCGATTATCCTGTGTTTGGAAGGAAGTTATGCCAGATATCTCTCCAGTGTGTACCCTGCTTAAGTTAGAAGATAATCTTTTATTTTTTAATTGTGTGGGTTTTTTTTGGTTTACAAATTCCAAACCAACCTTCACTCTTTCTTTTTTATTGCTCTCTAAAGGTCACTTAGTGAGGAAGCATAAGTCAGAGCTATGTCACCCATGGGTCAGGGAATAATTTATTTGGTTGTAATTCTTGATCAAGCAGAGGCGTCAAAGTGATTTCAATGATGCAATGATATTGACAGTCTCTTTTCACTGTTTAGTTTAACCAATTGGAATCACACTCACACAATCACACACTAGGACCATTTGACATGGTTCCTGTTCTATACAGAAATATTGTTTATTAAAACAGTGTCAGCATTTATATAGCCCACACTAAGCTTTCAGTTATATCACTGTTGAAATAGCTATTGCTATAGCGGCAATTTCATTCCCAGCTGAGTTACGCATCGAAACGCAGTACACATCAGAAGGCAGTATGACTATGTAGGATATAGGATATACAGAATATACTGTAGGATAGCAAATTATGTTATATAGGATAATGAGTTTAACATAATTAATGGATCCGGTCCAAAAGCCTTTAAATTAAAATGGTGCTCACAGGGAAAAAAGTCCAAGCTCTTAGAGGCAGGCATAAATAACCAGTAATACTCCAGGTGTTGTAAAAGATCCCATCATTCTTTTGCCAGGTATCAGTTATGCCTCTGCTGTTAGTGCATGCTGGGAGTTGCAGTTTCACAACAACTAGTGTGCCAAAAATTGCCTAAACCTGTATTAGAGGAAGCAAACCTCTAGTCCACAGGTCCAAATTAAATAGCAAACTTTAACGTGTTTACAGCACTCATTACCTTGACATTTGTGCAACAAACACTTAGGCATTTAAAAAAGTGTTTGGTATGTTTATGACTTAAACAGCTTTGTAAATTTTAAAAGTAAACATAAATAGGTTTTTTTTCTTAGCATCTGCTTAATAACCACCAGCTAAAGCATGCAAGATATATTGCTGTGTTTACAATGTCAGCACAGGGGACCATATGTCTATGAACAAATTAAACTGCTTAAGGGTAAAGCTAATTGCTCATTTTATTTGAGTGTCTAAGTGGAAGACATGTATGTGTACTTGTAAATAAGGACAAGGATGCGTACACAGACAGACGTTTTAGATTCACTTCTATACAGAACCGGAAGGCCACAAGTCATGACTAAAAACAGATACGCTGATTTAAAATCCTATGCAGACTAATTAGATAAATCAGGGGATTTTGTTGGTAAGGCAGGCTTAAAAATGGCTCACTTGTGACTATACAGGATTTATTAAACAGGTATAATAGAGCTAATAGGGAAATGTTAAAGTGGATCCCAATGTAAGTGCCTGGAGCAAAGTTTAGTTCTATCACTATATCTTCCATTACTGTGTGATAGTCTTCACCCTTTGAGAGATGAAACTTTCTATTTGTTCTTGAAAGTTACTGAGGGAAAAATATTTTATTCAGCTCAGGGGCATTTTGAAAAATGAATGGGCGAATGTGCAGAAATGATTTTTTTTTCATATTGCAATTGATACAGAACTATCTGAAGACAACAAATGTTTTATTTGATAAGCGTTAGTTAATATTATAAGTAATATTTTAAATCAATTTTAATAAAATACACACAATGTAGAATCAACCCACAAAAATTGGAATTAAATCTAAACTCCACTTGAAGAGGGTCTGTTATAAATACAGATTAGAAATCCCCAATATCAATATCAAAACATTAATAAATATATAGAAGAGAGAGAGAGAGAGAATATAGATGTATAAATGTATAGATATATAGTTATATAGGTATATCATATATATTTCTAGACACTGGGCCAGATCCAGAACAACGTTTGTGAGCGAATTTACGCGTGGCGGAGACGTAAAATCGCCTTTTGGTAAGTACTGCGCATGCGCACCATAGAAAATACACACAGTAACGTAGCGTAATTGTGAACGTATGGGCCATTCACGTATGTGTCAC
>WWET01000184.1:423560-443100 GCA_011038615.1 Limnodynastes dumerilii | reverse complement strand
GGTCTGCAATCTTGTCCCAGATCTGTGACACTTCCGTCTGGATACCTTCCTGGGCCGTAATCAGGGAGTTATGAGATGCCACTACCTCCTCCATTTTAGTCTCCAAGTGATCGGTGCGTGTACCCAGCTCAGAGATATCGCGGATCAGATCAGATAGCGATGCCTTGAACTCTGTAAAGAAGTCCTCCCGGAGGATCGTAATCAGTTGGTGTAAGATACGTATAGTAAGCATCGGAAGGGAAGTAGGGCTAAATTCTGGGTTGAGATCCATGGAGGGAACCGAGGAGGTGCTCTGAGTAGCGGGGGGGAGGGGCGGGGGAACTGGGCTCCCCTGTAAAGGCAGGGAGTTGTGGACTCCGGTTTTCCGAGGCCGAAATTTCAGAGGAGGGTGTAGTGTAGTGAGTCTCTACTTCTTAGGAGGCATTTTAGTAGTTGTACAACACCCAGAAGGATAAGGATAGCAGTGACTTTGAGGGATAATGATATCGGGGGAACTGGGCTCCCCTGTAAAGGCAGGGAGTTGTGGACTCCGGTTTTCCGAGGCCGAAATTTCAGCGGAGGAGCTAGTGTAGTGAGTCTCTACTTCTTAGGAGGCATTTTAGTAGTTGTACAACACCCAGAAGGATAAGGATAGCAGTGACTTCGAGGCTGGCGATAATGATAACTAATAGGTAGCACACAGAGAGAGAGCAGGTTACAATGTCGGGTGGTCTGGGGTGGAAAAGCAGCGCTTTCACATTATGGAATATGCAGATGAAGCGGTTAGAATTCCCAGTAGCAGGGAGGGAGGCGAGAAAGTGCTTGTGGACATTTGTAGAGATCCAAGGTGCACGGAATTCGCAGCGTGGTACAAGATATGGCCCCTTATATCCGTGAGGGTTACACGATAGTGATTTGGCGGTGTCTCTGCAGGAGATAACCGTAAGGGCCACAAGCCTTGCCAGGAGAGGATAAGGCTGTACAGCAGAAATAGTAGAGAGAATGGCCACTTATGTCTGTGGGAGTTAGTAAGTGGCTGTTGCTTGATGGTAGGTTAATAGTGTCCCTGCAGGGGAGAGCCATGGGAAGCACATGGTTTGCCTATAGAGGGAAAGCTTGCACAGCAAGGGAGAGGCCTAGGATGAAAGTGGACCTGGGTCCCCAAGGCAGTGTAGAGGGCTTGCTGTAGGGAGGATATATTGTTTACCACTGCAGGGGAAGAATGTGTCAGCGGCAGGTACCTGGAAGCAATGGCCTCCCTTCTTGAGTTATAGGGCAGGGGTCAGCCTCCGGAGAGCTGAGCACTTTAGGCCCTCACAATGCGGGCTGTTCGCGCCACACTTAGTCCACACGCGCTGCGGGGGTCAGCCAGGCACCGTCCACGCACTCACAGGGATGGTGCCTCTCCTCACGTCACTCCCAAGCAGTCCGGTATATCGGAGGAGCAGGCAGGGAGTCAGGGCAGCAGGCAGCTTGTGTCGCGTCTCCCAGGCTCCCGCGCGGGAGTAGGCCGCAGACGTCCGGGCGGGCAAACGGGAGTGCTGACCAAAACAGGCAGCGATGCTGGGTCTAGAGGGTCACAGAGTGCCAGGAAACCCACAGTGAGGTGGATGGGCGTCGGTAATGGGTGGTTTCACCGGTGGATCTCCGGAGCCAAGCTATCATGCGACTGTTCGCAGCAAGCGTCAGGCCACGCCCCCCTTGGGTTTTTTATACAGTTGTATACATACAGCACTGACTGATTCAAGAAGCCACCTTCCATGAGCCTAACACTAACCCTTCCCCGCAGCCTGACCCTAACCATCCCATCCCCGCAGCCTAACCCTAAAAGCCTCATACACATTACAAGTTTTTAAACGATGGACGATATTATTGAACATTTATCGCCAATCAGTCTTCATACACACTGCACACGATTTTTAGTTGAGCCTTCATTATTAAATGGCTTGACGGTTAAAATTAAACTTTAAATTAACTTTGATGCAATCTAATGATTTTGTGTACTTTGCAATGATCAGGCATGATCGTTACAGTATACTCACTTGCACGATATCATTCAAAACACTCCTTTATCGGGTAATTTGAACGATTATTGTTAAAGAAAAAACTGTAGTGTATATGGACCATTTGATTCCCCTCCCTGCAGCCTAACCCTAAGCCTCCCTTCCCTGCAGCCTGTACTGTAAAGATATTTAGCCATATGTATTAATTCATTGAAAGAAACACGCTGTAAATTCATTAAGATCATTTAAACAATAACAAATTTTGTCAATATGCTTGTGGCGAAGAGTGTTACCACTTTACTCGCCATTGAGGTGACAGTACAAGTGGTGCTGTGGTACCATAATAAAGAAAAGTGCACTTGAGTGGTTATTGTGGTCTTTCCTTAATATGATTTCTTTCCGTGCTGTAACGTTACTACGCATGCGCAGTTCATCCGATCCTAAAAATATGCACGCAACTCCATCTGAAATCGTATCTGTAAATATGGCCAAATATGTGTAAAGAAAATGACTTGCTAAATATTTTTACCTTGCAACCATGTTATACCACCTGCAAACATTACATTATGTCACAGTTAATTGTTTGGCTTTATATATCTCATTTCACCAGTAAATGAAGGGTTACTGATGAATAGCCAACATATGGTAATAAAAACAAAAAATGTTAATATAGTTTCCCTTAGGAACACAGCATACTGGCTAAGCATAAACACATTTTCTATATGGTTCAATGTACAATCAAGCATTTTAAGTAAAGTATGCTAAAAACAATGCTTGTTATTTTCTGTTTTCAAGAACAGCCTAAAGTTGATTTACATAATATTCCTTGACAACGAGCTTCTGATGTCTGTACTGGGTTTCTTTGTTTGGATCCCTAAGCTCAGAAGACAATGCATATGTATAATTAAAGAAAGACAGGATTTATTCAGTGGGGTTTTTTTATATATATATATAAGCAAATTCAGTTATTCAGTTTTAGGAAGTATACAACTAGTGTAAAGTAAAGAATAATACCAGACTGACATCCCCTACCAAATTAACCAATTTTCTATATTCACATAGAATTATGTTAGTGTGAAGGGTTTATATAGGGATAATGATTAAGTCTTTCCTTTTCTAACAGTAACAAATTATATAAACAGGTACATTTAATAAGCCAGAATCAGCCAGTGTGGATTTACAGCAAGTAATTTCTTTCATATAACAGGATTTAGGCAAAAGCACATTTTAGTTGCTGCAATATACTAAATGAGTACTTTCTTGGTGGTAAATTCAATAACGCATCTTACCTAATAGCGCTATTTTGGAAGTCTATACAGTGAGCACGATGTATTGCTATGGCAGAATGGTTTTATGCCATCCCAATTAGCATGTCATTATAATATTTAGCAATATCTAACGAGTTTGTGTTTTATTTTAAAATGAGTCTTTTTAAATTGAAAGAAACCAGAGCATATAAAAGTTTAATCCTTTAAATCAACAGTAAATGAGAGAATATTGATTCTAAAGGTTCTAAAATTGTGCTAACTTTGTATAGAAGTAATCAGGGTTTCTGATATTTTGTTGCCATCAGTTGTACTATGTGTAAATAATAATTATAATAATATGAAACAGTAATTCCACTAATGTGAGCTTTGAATCCTCTTAGTTGTTATTCATAGATGTAGTTTCCTGTATTAGACTAGACAGTTACCCATCTTTAACCACAAAGGGCTGGATCCAGACTTAAGTGCTTGAAATTAGTTACTCCTGGGCTAAACCATGTTGATTGCAGGGGAGTCATATTTCATCTGTTGAAAACAGTATTAGAGTTGAGAGGTGATGTTTCCTATCCCAAGTCTAAAAACCAGTGTGATAGTAAAGCTGGTCAGTATCTTTGTGCAGTAAGCAATTCATAGATATATCCCTGCATGCAAAGAATACAATTAACTTGACTCCCCCTGCAATCAACATGGTTTAGCCCAGGAGTAACTAATTTCAAGCACTTACTTAAGTCTGGATCCAGCCCAATGCCCATATAATTTCTTCCCTTGCTAAATCTTTACATGTGCCCCTTAAAGATACTGCATGAAGCAGTGGAGTAAGTACCAGAGACAATGGAAGCACTGAGCTCTGGGCACTAGCCCTTGAGGCAGGCACTTCTCCATTGTCCCCTCTGGCAGTCCAGTGTCTCAGATTGTGTCCACAGAGTGAGTCTCTGTGTGCCCCGCAGAAAACTGGGCAGCTGGGCTTAAGCAGAGGGAGATTACATATAGAACTCTCCTTTCTTCTCCCTCCTCCCTCACAATAACTGTTGGACGTCATGACGTCCGGGGGTGGGGGGCGCCTGGCCAGAACTTAGCAAGAAAAATTTGTGGAAAAATCTCCTCCTGAAGAGGAGTGACCACCAAGAAAAACCACATATGCGGTTTCACTAAGTTCAATATAGATACAATGCTTTTATTATGGTCATAAAAAAAACATATAGATAGTGAAAATAGATAAAAAACACGTGCATACATGGAAAACACAAAAGGTGCAGACGAAGTAGGTGGTACTAGGAGGATCAGGGCGGAGCAGCTGACTGCTGGACTGGACTGGATTGCTCCAGAGAATGGACTGGACAGCGGACTGCTGGACTGGACTGGATTGCTCCACAGACTGGACTGGACAGCGGACTGCTGAACTGGACTGGATTGCTCCAGAGAATGGACAGGACAGCGGATTGCTGGACTGGATTGCTCCAGAGATTGGACTGGACAGCGGACTGCTGGAGAGCAGGCAGGCTGGTAACAGAGTTGCAGGTAATGCTGGTAGCAGCAATGCAGGTAATGCTGGTAGCAGTAGTGCAGGTACTGCTGTTAACTGCAGTGCAGGTAATTCTGGTTGCAGTAGTGCAGGTAATGCTGGAAAGCTTGGAGAAGAAGGCTTGATTAGAGAAACAGCTGGGCTTGGAGCAGCAAGCAGGTTTCTCTAGCAAGGAATTGAGGAAGCAGGATGCAAGACAGACTGGATGCAAGACAAGCTGGAACCAGGCACCTTGAAGAACCAAGTTGATCAGTGCACAGGGTTTAAATAGCCCACCCAGTGCACAGATTGGCTGGAGGGATCATGAGTGCTGCAGAGGAGTATCTCAGAAGCTGCTGGGAATCACATGACAGGAAGCAAGATGGCAACATCCATGCACCAGAGGATAGTGGTGCAGATGCCCGATTCCCAGACACTATGCTGCAATGGACAGTGTACAGGAGGCTGCCACTATTGGAAGTGGCACCACAAGAGGGCTGGAGAGAGCGGGCATGACGTGAGAGAGCCGCTGACAGACGGCTCCTGGTCCAAGTGCGGCGGCGTCTGCTGCTGAGTGTGACACCCTCATTTAAACCTAAGTTACATTGTTACACTTCTATATAAGACTTTCTGAGGCAGATTTAACACCAACAAGCATTTCAGCTATTTAGGTGCTATTTTAAATGTTTTCTAATTCAATAAATTCGGTAGACTGAAATTCATATCCACTAAGATACTGATTAAAAACAAAAATCATTAAGATAAATGTTTAATCAATTACTGAATATAAGTGTTGACATTTATGGAATGGCTTTTTAGCTGAATGAAGAGAAGAAAACAAAATAACAGACTTAGCCCACATTATCCCACATAATCATATTAAAAATTCATAAAATGTGAAAAATAAAAAAATATACATTTAAATAAACAGAAATAAAACAAACAAATTGCAAGTTATACATTGTGCATTCACATCGCATTAATAAAACCATATAGATGAAACTTGTTAAAATTAGTTAAAATGAATTTTATTGTATTATAAAATATAGGATTATTTCAAAGTGCTAAGAGTTAACCTTGCAGCAGCTCTCTACCCTATAGATTCCATATAACTATAAAACCAAAAAAAGATGGAGTGTTTTAAGTGAGTGTAATTAAGGTTATTTTAGTTAAAGAATCATAAGACAATAGGCCTGATCCAGAGTAACGGCGCACGCCATAAATACGGCAGGCGGTTGCGTAAGATCAGCATTTCTGCCTATCTGTGCATGCGCCGGGCAGATGTTGCCCGCCATAGTTAGGGAAACCCGTTCCTAAGGATCGGGCGTCCATAACTGTAATAACAGGGATAGTGGTCTGAAAAAATACTTATACTCCTGACAGACAAACCTCATGTACCTGGAGATGTCTCAAATCTCCCAAGAAAAAATACAAGTGAAAAACAAATGGTAACAAAGTTATAGCGCTGGAGTAATCTCATTAGGAGGGGAGTGCCAGTAAGGATGGGATAATAAAATCTCACAATAAAACAGAAAAATAAGACTAATCTAAAAGTCTATAATATTCCATCTAAAAACTAATACACAGTCCGTGATGCAGATGTGGAAGTGAATGGATCCTTTTTCTCTGAAGATAGGCATATAAAATAAAATCAGAAAACATTTATTAAGTTAACAATTCAATAAAAACATGCAGGATGGAACTCAAAACGTCCTACCAGGGAAAGCTGGAAAGCCAGACCGATGATGGCTACCGCAAGATGAAAAATAACCCGGGTATGGTGTGCACATGCGGTTTTGCTAATGGGTCCCCTGCAGTGACGTAGAACTCAGCTGGCTGGTTGACTTTATTAATGTGTATTTTGGTTGTGTCTTCTCTGGAACAGTTCCTTTTGATACGGAGGAACTGTCCTTTAGGGATCATTTCCAGCCATTTTTTGTGATGGTTGCTGTTAGTTGGTATATGTGAGTTACTGTCTGTCTGTTTGATAACATTTTGGGTCATGATGGTATTATTTAAAATATAGATTTCCAAGTACAGAAAATTCAAACTCGTTTGGAGCTTACATCAAAGATAAAAAGATGTTAAGATTATTCCCATTCAAGGCTGAACAAAAGATACGAAGTTCCTCATCAGTCCCACTCCAAATAAAAAAGATATCATCTATGTATCTTTTCCAGAGCACTAGGTTCGTTCCTGCTTGGGTTAAGATGGTGCTTTCCCAATGTGCCAAGAATAAATTGGCATAGCAAGGAGCGAACCTAGTGCTCATGGCTGTGCCCCATTGCTATATATAAAATTGGCCGTTAAAGTTAAAATAATTATTTAAAAGAATAAATTCAATCCCTTCTAAAATAAACGTTTTAGGGCGTCCATAACTGTTGTGAAGTTATGGTGAGGGTGGCATTCCTCACCGTAATTACGCAACAGCTACGGAAGAAGGGCGGGGGAAGGTAAGTAAATGAGGGAGGAAGGACGGGTTAGGCCTGTTACGCTGCTGTGGCCGGCGTAATTACACTCTGTTATGCCAGCTAAAGTTAGGGTAGCCTTCAGCTGGCATAACAGTGTATAATTATGCCGGCCACAGGGGGAGTGTCGGGGGGAGTGCATGCCGATACGCTGTGCATTAGTACGCACAGCGCATCGGTGTTAGTCTGGATCAGGCCCAATGGATTGAAGCACTTAATATTGACCTTAGAATATACTTTATGCGGGGGGGTGGTGGTTTTTTTGAATAACCAGAAACCCCCTCCACCCAGATCACTGCTGGTCGTCAGAAACTATGTACAGCTCCGACCAGAGAATGGCTCTTATGATCTGGTTGGGTGCAGAATAGATAGCTGCTGTCAGTGTCACTGTGTGCATTGAAGAAGATAACACTGGTTACCCAGCCCTTGTTGCTTGTGAGAAGGGGCTCACTGTATGGCCCATTTTCAAGTACTCCACCCCATCACCCCACTCTTCACCTATTGTTTCTTGTTGCAAAGGGGTACCGATAACAGTTCAAGCTTCAGGGCCCCATAAATGTAGGTCCTCCTCTGCCCCTCACACTTCAACATTGTTCTGTTTTGGCTGTGTCTCTCCAACTCTGCCACTAGGAGTTTTGTACATGCAGATGGCCGCAGAATAGACCAGCAAGATGGAGAAAAATCGTTGATACACAACCTAGAAGCAATTTCAGCTCTGCCGATGAATCAAATTGTGTAAAATTAAGACATAAAAATGGATGTATGTGTATGTGTGTATGTGTATATGCATGTTCCAGTATAACTCTGGAATGCCTAGAGCAATTTACACCAAACTTGGTACACATATGACTTACAAGCTGAAAAAAATACTGTGGGGGTAAGACACCCCTAGCACCCCTAGGGGTGGTGGTGGGAAGGAGGTGACATGTAAAATAATCAAAAACGTCCAATAGTGTCAAATCCATAGTTTTAGCGGTCACTGAGATGAATAGTGACACTCCCAATGCCATTTCCAAGTCCAAGTTCAGCCCCCATCAGCATGGGGGGTGAGAAGGGGTGAAAAATAAAATGTCCAAAATGACCAAAATTAGCATAAAATCCTTAGTTTTTGGGGTCGCTGAGCTGATTGGTGACAGTCCTGATGACATTTAAGCCCAAGTTTAGTTGAATAGCCTGGGGAGAACTTTAACAAAGGGAGCCTGTTCTGAGTCTTCTACTGGATGGATTTGGATGACATCACATCACGATTTAGGAGGGACTGTCCTAATTTGCGAACCACAAAAGGGGTGGTTTAAACAAATAAGGTCATTTGTGGGTGTTGTTTGGCCAGAAGAGGGCAGAGCTTATTTTGAATGTCGTTAAATAACATTATATGTTATTAACAAAAATTGTACATAATGTCAAGCTGTTTAGTATTTTCAAAAAGTTGACAGCTACATCCAACTCATTGAGTTAATTACTTGAAGATTTAAACCAGGGCAACGCCGGGCACTTCAGCTAGTCTTATATAAAAGAAAGGTTACCTTTTTTTATACATATATGTTATACTATTAAATGAAGAAATATTACACTGAACATTGTGTACACAGCATTTTAAAACAAATGAAACAGACCAGAAATGGGGCATACTTCTTTCTTAAATAGCCTCCTTTCCAAGTATTCTACCCATTAGGCAGGTGCAATATTTTATGGCAGTGTATTGCCAGATGTATGAGCCGCCTACATCTAATCTCTCCAGTCTGTCTTAGGATGTTTTTGTTTTGTTCAGTTTAATTTTAAACCATTTTACCGTCCTTTTACATCAATATTATCTAGGAATATTTCCCTTTTTATCTGTATCTCAAAATAAAAAGGATGCACCTATGTGCTAAATGGAAGTCATTTTATGTATATTACAGTAGAATATTTTCGCCTTATTTCATATCTTTGTATGGCTTGCAATGATAAAGCAGTGGAAATATTAGAGGGAAAATAATATTGAACAAAACTCAGAATCACACATTCTCATTTACTTAAATGTGTGAAATCTGATTTTCCCTGCTTCATACAGTCAGATCTTTTAAAAGAGCGTTTCCTTCCATAATAATAATGGCTGTTTGGCATTCTTCAAAAATATGTGGAATTTTTTTTTTTATTAGTACAGCACTGGAAAAAAAAAATATATACACATATATATATAAATATAGGAAAGCTGAACCTAACAGCGTGTAAAGAAAATATCAAATATTGTTATAAATCAACTGTCTTTTCCCACAGATAAAGTTTTCTGCCTTAGCTTGTTCATTTCATATTCAGGGCTGATCTGGTGCCAATGAATCATTTTTATTTTAGTATATAATAGCTCTAGCTACAAATGGCTTCATTTATGAATTGCAAAATGGGCAATTTCGACAGGAATGCAAGAATTTCCAGTGCAATGCATTGGTATGCAGAGCAAGCCGTTGATGTCCACAAATTGTCAGCAATTTGCCATGACCAGCTGAAAGATGAAAAGACAATAGAAACCGAATTCACAGGTACCTGAAGAAGCAGCTGCAATGATTCACTAAGGGTATTTCACCATAATAGTCAAATCCTGCAGGATTCCCTACATCTTTTTATATTGCATGATCTGAAAGAAGAGAGGAAGCAAATGACTGTAAATAAATGTACACAAGAAAGCATTTATCAGACAGGTAAACTATGATATGGGTGTGTGGATAGAACTTTTTACATGATGCTTTGCAGACGGTCATATAGGCATTTTACTCAAAGAAGTTGATGAACTTTTTCAAAGATGGGTGTTTTCAGGGAGATTGATCAAAAATACAAAAGGAAAATTCTGTGTTTGTTTTATGTCTTATGGTTTCTTTCTCTCCCTCTTTCAGTATGTATGTAAATTAGGGAGCGGTTTGTATTTCTTTAACTTCGACAGATCAAAATTTTGGGGCACACCTCATAGAAACATAGAAACATAGAAAGTGACGGAAGATAAGAGCCAAATGGCCCATTTAGTCTGCCCATTTGTTTATTGAAAACTATACTGACCCTAGACCCTATTTACCCTCAATTTGGTTTACAATTTAGGATACCCTTATATTTATCCCAAGCATGTTTAAATTGTTCTACTGTATTGGCCTCAACCACCTCAGATGGGAGAATATTCCACTTATCTATCACCCTTTCAGTGAAGTAATTTTTCCACACATTTCCTTTGAATCTACCACCCTCCAGTTTATATTCATGCCCTCGTGTCCTTACACCTTTTCTTTTGGGACCCTCCTCTAGCTGGTCACAACCCTTGATGTATTTGAAAGCTGCAATCATATCCCCCCCTCTCCCTTCTCTGCTCCAAGCTATACATGTTTAGTTCCTCTAGCCTTTCTCCTCGGGTCCTTCTGGCACATCTGCCAAAGGAGATCTCTTGGTGATTTGGCAACCCTTGTGTGGTAGGAGAGTTCACGAGTACTGTTCTTGTGTGTTTTGGAGGCTTTTTAAGGCAATTCCTCATGATTTTGGAGCCATTTTAGCTAGGGGAGTGTAAGGGAACGTTTGTTTGTAGCAATGCTGTCTGTGATGCTAGCTAGATAGCGTTACATACTTAGTTAGTGCTATCCATGTTTATGGGGTGATATAATGCACCTGCTCTAATGTTCAATTTGAAACCAACAGCCCTTATTAGGGCTCTCTTGTTTTATTTAATATTACAAAATAGGTGCATTGCACAGTGCACACTGCACATTATAAAGGTGGTGTTTTAGTGTGTACTGGCATATATATTGTATAAAAGAATACATTGTGCAAGGCATATTATTTTTAGTGTGCTTTGAAAATTAATATTTACTTTTGCTCTGAGTCTACTAAAACAGTTAATTAGTAGGACTCTGATAGTATGATTAACAGGCTTTTTTTGTCCAATCCAATAAAACCAAGGGCTGCCAAAATAATTGGGATATACTGCTTTATTTGTATATGTTGTGGAAGAGGTGGTGATAATGGGCCTGATCCAGACCTAGCAACGGCGGGCGTAAGCGTAAGATCGGCTGAAAAGCCGATCTACGCATGCGCAGGGCAGATGTTGCCCGGCGTTGCTACGGCAACAACCGATCGTGGATCGTGTGTCCGCAGCAGCGCCGTAGGGACGCTGGAGGTGACGTCCCCCAGCGTCCCTACGTTCAGGTTAGTGTAGGTGGGTGGGGGGATCTAGTTTAATGAGGAATGTGTGTAATAAATGGCATGTAAGATATCTGAAATCTGTTCTATTGTATTAAAAAACAGATAAAGAAACAACAGAAAATGTATCAGTCTCATAGGGTCTGATCCAGGGTAGCCTTCAGCCGGCGTAAGGAAGGGGCCATACACCCGCACAGGGGAAGTGTCGGTGAAAGTGAACGCTGATACGCTGTACTTTAGTAAGCACAGCGCATCGGCGTAAGTCTGGATCAGGCCCAAAGTATATAATGTACATTACATTGTACAACGAATATCTTCCAATTATTATTTTAATCGTTCTTTTAAAATAACGGATTAAAAGCAAAATTTTTTATAGTCAGTCACAAATAGTGTGATGTGACGCGTGACATTTATTTTTTGATGTTAGTACTTTGGAGGAGGTGGTATAATAATATCATTGTGAACAGTCATTGTATATTACATTGTACAAGGCATATCATAATCATTCTATTTCACTAACATCCTGCATGGAAGCAGCATTTTTCCTAGCCAATCACTAATAGTGTCATGTGTACACATACATACACACACACACACATACACTCTATGGGCCGTATTCAGAGAACCGTTTTTGTGGGAAGTTCCGTGCGTATTTTCACAATCGGATGAACTGTGCATGCGTAGTAACTAAATTTACGCTATCTATGTTGATTTTACGCATGGATGTCCATTAGGCACAGACTTGTGAATCGCACATGAGAAAATACGTACGGAGGGGCGTGGTTGTAATCCGTCCGGTGACAGATGCGTGAAAGTGGGTGGGGGGCATTTAAATGACCGTTTGAGGGTGCAGTTAGTTAGATACGCACGTACAGAAGTATTATATGCACGGAAATGCACACTTAAAGATAAGGGTGGTCGAGGCACTCGTAAGTCAAGGACAACCCGTCTGTGTAAGGGGAGTGTCATTGTTGTTGCCTTGCAACGTTCGTGCGTATAATTGCGAACCTTTCGCTGAAGGATCTCTGAATACGATCCTATATCTGTCTGTAGTTAGGATTCTCCTGTTTTGTTATTTTGTGTGTCAAAAAATTAAATCCATATAAGAGCAGTCTACAGAATAGGATCTTCCCAGTGCTGGAACTACCACTGGTTCTTCTGCTACATGTACTATTAAAAATAGTCCATGAGTAGGAAGAAAAAGGGGTTAGAGAGGGGATTCCAAGTACAAAAACTTTGAATTCACTGATAGAAAAATGTGAGGCCTGGAACACAGTCGCGGTGCCCCACCCTCATGTGACATCATTGGTGAGGGGCGGGTCCCGCTAACCTGTTTTAACAGCGGGCCAGTGCGCAGGGAAGCTCTTCCCTGCACATTGGCCCACTACTGAGCAGCTGTGAGCGGCAAGTATTGGCAGTAGGATACCGACGATACCTGCTGCTGCAGAGCTAGGTAAGTATCAGCAGGCCCCCATCTGCTCTGGGCCCGGGACAATAGTCCTGGCTGACTCCCCTGATGATAGTCCTGGGTGACAACATTGACAACATACCATACACCACACACAGTGGCAAGGAAAGGCTCATGCTAGCCCACTTACAATAACCAGTGCAAAAGCCATTGCCAAACACAGGCAAGCATGTTTTGCACAATGTTGCCATCCTAAGGCTGAGTCTGTCACTGTAAAGCAGACAAATCCATGGCCAAAATGAACACTAAACCCTAAGAAGAAATTGTAGGTTTACAAGCTTCACAGAATTATGAGGAGAGGGGTGAAAGCGTGTCTACAAGTGATGTGTGTGACATTTCTGAATCTGACACTGTGGACCTGATTCACACTTAAGAATCTTCTGAAAATAAGAACTTAAAGTTACACCTGGGCAAAACCATGTTGATTTCAGGGAGAGTCAAGTTAGTTTTATTCTATGCATGCAGGGAGAATGCTTTGCTTTTACTTATTGCACACAGATACCTGATCAGCTTCACTTTTAAACTGCTAATTAGACTTGAGCTGGGAAACATCACCTTTTAACTATAATACTGTTGCAACAAATGAAATTTGACTCCCCTGAAATCAACATGGTTTAGCCCAGGTGTAACTTTAAGTTCTTATTTTCAGAAGATTCTTAAGTGTGAATCAGGTCCTGTAGTACAAAAGAAGCCTCCTTAGTCAATTTTTAAACCATCTTCAAATGTGAATATGAGCAGTAGTAAAAGTAATGATTCTGGCAGTGTAGATATAGTAATAGAAGTTGTTGTTGTAGAAGTTGAAAATGTACAACAGGATGAAGGAGATCTTTGGGGATCTGACCCTTATGATGAAGATGATGATGATGATGATGCAACTATAAGTTGATAAAAATAATGCTTGGGACAAGAATTAAGAAATCCACTTCCTCTGTGTGGCAACAAGAGTTGACAAGGCATCTGTGCCCTGTGTGGTGCCATAGTATGTAAGGGCAAAGACATTAAATATCTATGCATCTCCTCCTACGTCATTTACAGTGAGCTCATGCAATGTTTTTTTTTTTTTAATCTGTAAAATCATATGTCATAATAAGCAGTCCAGCCTCAGCTAAAAGCACCATGGCTAGATGCAAATGCAATCTCCATCAACAACACCTTTATAATCATTTATTGTAGTCCAGCATCCCTTTTTTTAGGGCAAGCTGACTCCCTTAAGGAATCTAAGGGATGCAAAGAGCTACTTGTGAGTAACTTGTCAGCTCAAGTTGCACATGACATATCTCCTGCTTCAGCTTCTGCATCAAATGCTTCTAATAATAAACAACTGACATTTTCAGACACAACTGGTCTGGCATAAAAGAAGTCCCCACATATAATGACACCATGGGCCAGATTTATTAAGCTGCGGGTTTGGAGATGTTGCCTATAGCAACCAATCAGATTTTAGCTCTCACTTTCCTATTACTTACTAGAGAATATCAGCTAGAATCTAATTGGTTACTATGGGCAACATCTCCACTTTTCTAAACCAGCTTAGTAAATCTGGCCCCATGACTCTGACACTGCAACCATCAATAGAATGGTGAAGGATAACATGAATGATAATGTACAAATCAGCACCTCTGATAGTCCCTTTCAATACTGGGACTAAACAGAAAGGCAATATGGAGACACTTGTACAAATGAGCAATCCGCTTCTTAAGCTGCCCCACCTCCAACATGTACTTTAGTGCATTGAAACTTGTGAGCGATTGGCATAAGAGGCTAAAACCCCCAAAATCTTGAGTATTAATGTTCATTAAAATTAACTACTTATGTTATAATGAACAAGTTAGCCGCATATCACAATCCGAGACAATCACAGAGGATTCCAGGGGGGATGAGCTAATATTGTGTGATGATATAAACAACAGTAATGAGAGTTATAATGAGGACGATGACAACCTAAACCTTGAGAATGATTGCCAGCATTAGCCTTAAGCCCATTGTTGCAATTAAATAACCTAAAATGTATCCTTTTTGATTTTTATCTATTTTTTTTTATACATTTTTATGTGAGAACCCAAACAAACCAAGGACTTCAGCCACAGAAGTATTGCAGTGCTGAATTGTTTGGTTTGTTAAACTGTGCTTGTCAAACATAAGGATGGGAGATCTCCAAGACAATTCCATCTTGCTTCACTTTTCATTATTAGAGGGTGTCTAATGTAATTAATACCGTTCTGTTATATACCAATAGTCATCCCTGAGACAATCACTTTTAGGCCCGTATTCAGAGCACCGGAAGTATAACATATACGTCCGGCGTTTAGTGATTTTTGCATGCGCAGTCATTTTTTTAACGTAATCTACGTATCTTTTTCTTACGTAGATTGCGTAAATGCGGTCTGAAAGATGACCACGCATGCCCAGTAGTAAAAATCGCCAAACACCGGACGTATATGTTATAAGTCTGGTACTCTGAATACGGGCCTTAGTATGGCAGACATGTGGAACATTAAAATATTGATATGCAACTTTTGTATATTTAATGATTAACATACAACATACAAATAGCTGTTATACTACAGCCATATTGTGTATCTCAACCTTGCAAATGGATTCTAAAATTTCACCTTTTATATGGAAGACAATAAAAGTTACGTTTTATTCATCCCATAATTTGTATAGTCACACATTTATTTCAACGTGTTAATTTGATGTTTTTCTCTGAATGTGGTTTGTACTAATGCTGATATTTTTAAGAATTGTGGACCGGATCCAGACCTGATAACTTCAGGTCACTTATGCATACAAGGTGCGTAAGTGGTCTGACTTCACTGGAAGGCGCATGCGCCCTCCAGATGTTAAGCTAGGGTTACTATAGTAAATGGAAATGGGCTGTGCTTCCCCTTTGCCCGCTAACATGGGCGGAGGGAAGCATGCAAAGTGTACAGTGTGGGAGGGGGCTCCCACACTGCTGTGGATCAGCGGTCATACGGACTGCTGATCCGCACTTATGAGTTAATGCAGGCTTATGGTAGCGTAAGCTGCCATAAAGCCTATACGAGAGAGGGGAGTGACAGGGGGCATGCACTCCCCTCTCTCTCGGACAGACAGACCCCCGCACGTACGGAAAACCTACAGAAGTCTAGATCTGGTCCTGTGTGTGAAGCCAACATGGTCTTCTATTTTTTTTCCAGGGCTTTTAAGTTTCTGTTTTTACCTTAGTCTAAGTCCTTTAGGCCATGGGTAGCACCACCCCCATTGTAGAACTGAATGAATTAGGGGTTTATGTTTAATGATCAAGATGCGATTCTTTTTTCTTTTTCCTTTTGTATTGGTGTAACTACTACTAGCCTGTTACTCAACCTCCAATCCTTATTGTGGCCTGGTATTTCCAGGTTGATCATCAATTTTTCAAACAGTAACATGGTCCATGTTTTATTTCTCCTTTTTTGTACAATGAAAACAACTTTTACATTGAGCAACTCGTAAAATCTATTGTTGTGGACTGAGGCCTTGGATTTTTTTGCTGTTGTTCTATTCTTCAAATATTACATGTTCTATGTCTCTTTACTTGTTTTTCTTACATTCAAAAGCTTTTACTTGGAGTAACTCCTACATTCTATTGTCTATATTATCTTTTGTTTATATTTCCTCCTTAATACATTTTTGCAGGGCAGCCACTAGACACAGCTTTAAGCCATCCTTGATCTACTGATCACATGAGAACACTAGAGTCTCACGCTCACTTAGCCAAAAGAACGAGTACACAAACAGTCAAGCATCAAAGTAGATGGCATAAAATGGTTTGAACCTCATACATAAAGTGACTGCTTCATGTATCCATCCATGGTGGGAAAATTTCACGCCCGTGAAACGATTCCATTTTGAAATTATATATAGAGTTTTTTTATTTGGGTGTTTGTTCCTCTTGAAATGTTATCCTGTCAGAGATCCTCAAAAATATTTATATTTATTGCACAAGGCAGGTGATGGATATAGCAATTAAAATTAAGAAATACGTCCTTGCCTTTATATATAGTGAACACCGCTTTAAAGGGTCAAATACACTTTACTAGGTCATGACATTTGTTTAATAGCCTATCTTGAAAACCTAGAACATATATAAAGGTCATGAAATTATTTAGCACAATTACATAAATAAAATAACTTCAGCCATGAAAGGCCAATTTATATGCAGATTGCATGGAGAAGATGTACAAAGTAACTGCCATGTAATCTATATCATATAAACAATATTGATTATTTGTCATTTAATATGCTGTTCTTTTAAAAAAAAAAAAGTAAGATAAACATAGAAATAAATGGTAAAGCATATGCATTAGGTTATAGGTGGGAATAAAATGCTTCACTAAAACCTACTTTATATGCACGTCAATATCGCGCTATGAAATTAGCACTGAAATGTTGAATTTATTACACGTTTTCCTGTTTGAATATTGTCATTATAGCAGATTGTGTAAGAGGTTCATGAGTTGTCACTATGTTCTTACTTCCTCCCAAAGAACATGTGTGGGGAAGATTCATCTGATCACCTGAACTACTTTGTCATCTGAACCAAAAAAGAAAAAAAATGTATATATGTTTCCAATCTGTGTAAGAACCATGGGCCGGATCCCGACCTACATGTGCCTTACGGGCACGTAAGGTCATTACGGCCGTTCTTGGAGCGGGGAGTGCACGCCCCCTAATCTCCCCACTCTTGGTAGTAGATTTGGACACTTATGTGTCCAGAAAGCTTGAAATTAAGAGAGGATGGTTACACCTGGGCTAAACCATGTTGATTTCAGGGGGAGTCAAGTTAATTGTATTCTTTGAATTGCTTACTGCACACAGATACTGACCAGTGTTACTATCACACTGTTATTTAGACTTGGGATAGGAAACATCAACTCTCAAATACTGTTTGCAAAAGATGAAATATGACTCCCCTCCAATCAACATGGTTTAGCCTAGGAGTATCTTTCCTCTCTTAGGGCCGTATTCAGAGAACCATTTCTTCCCTGCGCATTGGCCCGCTGCTAAAGCATGTCTGCAGGGCCCCACCCCCTGTGTGATGTAATCAATGACAGCACATAGGGGGCGGGCCCCGTGACTGAGTCCCAGGCCCCGCGTGTGATGACGGCAGCCCTGAATATAGTAATTTATTACCTAAACTTGTTATCGTCTATGCAATTATTATAAAAATGCCTATAAGTGACTGCAAATAAAGGTTAAATGAGTTTAATACTAATGTACAAAAACTGCTACACTGTACATGATTTTACCTATTTTTTAAACCACTTTAAAGGAAATCCAAAACTCAAAACCAAACAGAAGATCTTTAAGGCTGGTTTTGCAAAACCAAAACATGAAAATAATTTTAAAACTGAAAACCAAAACTGGCCAAAGATTTTTTTTTCACACATCTCTAATCCAAATTACTTGTAGAGTCCTAAATGAATGTCATGTGTTGACCATTATTCCATGTTGGCATCCAAGTTAAATCACCGGTTCTTATGAAAGACTGAAGTATATTTGTAAGAGGCTGATAATTAATATGTATGGGGTCTTTCAAGGGGAGTTTTGAAGCATATCATTCAAACTTGTTCCAAATTGTGAAATTTTACAAGTGCAAATAATACATTAAACTGTGTGTATTTTAATAATTTATTGCTTTTTAGAGGCAAAGCAAAACTTAATCCTAAACATTTTAAAACAAGCAACAATAATGTTTTCTTTTTTAACATCCTTTCCAGATGCAGCATTTTTCTAATCTGAATTGCCAAGCTAAATAAATATGTATATATATATATATATATTTTTTTTATTTTTTTATTTTTTTTATATGTATATATTATGTGTCACATAATTGTTAATATGCCTTGGAAAAGAAATTAATGTAAAAATATTTTATAGCTTATAATTAAAAATAATATACTACTCAATGCTTGTATTATTACTTGTAGTAACCATTATAAATTTAAAGAACATTTTCAAAACAATTTATATTATCTATCATATAATATGCTCAATTAAAATAATCATATACAATTAGTATATACTTTGTATTTCTAATTTGCAATTCTTCTACAGTTTTTCATGTTTTTTAAGCCAATTTACGAAATTTTTCCAACTAGTTCTTAAAGATCTAAGACCAAACTTCTGGTTATACTGTAGATGAGTAATCACAGCTAAGTCTATGTTTCAGCAAAAAATACATCATCTGCTGCATTGTAAATCAAAGCCTCAAAGAGCATCATTTAGCCAGAGGCGAAAAATTGCTTGTTTATCAGATGGAGTCTAGTTTAGAGCTGAACAGACCCTTGTAAATCTCAGGCACCTTTTAAGGCTTCCACTTATTCTGACGTATTAAGTCTGGAGAGGTTCTCACTATGCTTTAATGACTGCAGGCAGCTGTAACAAATAGAAGTTAGTACCACATAAAATGGATACTTATTCGGTTGACTCTATTTGATGAACTTTCAAAGACAGAGCCGGCCCTTAACAATTTGGTGCCGTAGGCAATATTTTTGCTGGTGCCCCCTGCAGCCACACCAAGCTTATGCTGTATATCCACGTGCAATCATTTATTTATTTATATATTAACAGGTTTTTATATAGCGCCATTAAATGACGTAGCGTATTACAGAGAATATATCACACTAACACTATCAGTCCCTGCCCCATTGTAGATACATTCCCTAACACACACACACACA
>WWET01000184.1:404476-414781 GCA_011038615.1 Limnodynastes dumerilii | reverse complement strand
ATTTGTATCAATAAACCTTACTGTTTATGAGAGCGCAGTTGTCCTGTCAACGTGTTATCCTGTATGCAAGGGTTCCTGTGATTACTTGGGTTCCAGTCAGCCTAAGCCACGCTGCAGTTCCCCTTTGGGACGATCACCAGGGACACGACCTGTCAGCCCAGCAGCCCAGACTATCCTCACCACTAGTGGCTCTAGTGAACACCTGGTGTCTGACATAGACTCCGGGCCCCTGGTGAGAATCCCTTTGGCCGACTGTAACAGTAATGCGGTATTATACGAATACAAACTACTCTATTATACATGATTTTCATTTATAATGTTCCGAATTTAGAATATTTTTATTTAGATATTCTGTATCTCACTACATTGTATGTATAATTGTTCCTTTTTCAAATAGTTTCATGGTATTATCTATTGCGTGATTCTCTATTTCCAATACACATTCTGTAAGGTGACTCGAACTTTACCCAAAAAAATGGTGGGAGAATGTTGCTCTTAGCAACCAAGAAGAAGAAGATTACATCTTTTAATGAATCAAAGTCCCATATGAATGAATCAAAGTCCTTTGTCCCATATGAATGCTCCTGTGTGCCCACTGTAAGCACAACTTTCTTTCTCTTTTGTAAAAATGTTTAAACTTAGTGCATTGGAGCACCGACCTCTTATCTGATTTAAGTGTTCTTCTAATCTTCTTCCTGATTTATCTTATGGACACATAAGGAGACGGCAATAAGACTGGCGGGACACAAAGAGGGCAAACATATTTCTTGGAAACAGGAGGAAGGGGCAATAAGGCTGATTGGATACACGAGGAAGGGGCAGTCTTATTGCTGGTTGGATACACAGAAGGAGGAGGTATAAAGCTGGCTGGATACACAGAAGGAAGAGCAATAAGGCTAGTTGGACAAACAGGAGGGAACAATAAAGCTGACTGGACACAGAAGGATGGGTAATAAGGCTGGTTGGATACACAGATAAGGCTGACTGAAAAGAATAAGGCTGACTTAAAAAGGGGAAAAAAGGCAATAAGGCTGACTGAAAAGAATAAGGCTGATTTAAAAAGGGGGAAAAGGCTGACTAGACACAGAAGGAGGGGGCAATAAGAATGGCTGAACATATAAGGTGGGGCAATAAAGCTGATTGGATACACAGAAGGACAATAAGGCTGGTTGGATACACAGAAGGAGGAGTAATAAAGCTGACCGAAAAGAGGGCAGGAAAGGATGACTGTAGAGACACACACACACAAGGAGGGGGATTGGATGGCTGTAGAGACACTCATGGAGGAGGATATTGGATGGCTGTAGAGAGACACATGGAGGAGGATATTGGATGGCTGTAGAGAGACACATGGAGGAGGATATTGGATGGTTGTAGAGAGACACATGGAGGAGGATATTGGATGGCTGTAGAGGCACTCATGGAGGGGAGATTAGATGGCTGTAGAGAGACACACACATGGAGGAGGATATTAGATGGCTATAGAGACACTCATGGAGGGGAGATTAGATGACTGTAGACACACACACACACACACACAAGTTGGGGGATTAGATGGCTGCAGAGACACTCATGGAGGGGAGATTAGATGGCTGTAGAGAGACACACACACATGGAGGAGAATATTGGATGGTTGTAAAGAAACACACAGAAGGAGGAGGTAGAAAGGCTGGATGGAGGTATATTTAATATGTGTAGATTTCTATGCTTTATTAGTTAATTCCTTCTATAGCTTTACTTTCAAAAATGTGCTTTAATTGAATGTAGCCCAGTATAATGTTTTTTTTCTATTTTATTTATTACATGGTTACATTGAGACTATTACTTTTATATTATTAGGTTTTTCCTGTTCATATGAATAAAGTTGTTATTTTGATAGACATATATGAATAAAAAGAGTCCACATTTATCTGCAGACCACACTGCCAATGACAAACTAAAACTATTATTGTATGGCAGTCACTAAAATGCAATGTGTATTGTATAGCTATAACTAGGATGCAATGTGTATTGTATGGCAATAACTAGGATGCAATGTGTATNCAATTCCGTTCCGGTCCTGTCTGCAACTCCACTCTGGTCCTGTCTGCAACTCCACTCCGGTCCTGTCTGCAACTCCACTCCGGTCCTGTCTGCAACTCCACTCCGGTCCTGTCTGCAACTCCACTCCAGTCCAGTCCAGCCTGACTCTCACCATCCTTTCGGTTGCCACATGTCATCTGGCCCTACTGGACTCTAACCCACGTGGTTCAGTTGCCACACGTCATCTGGCTCTGTCGGACAGCTACCTACTCATCACCACATTTTGATTCACCACACTCATTTAGATTACTATATTTCACTTATTTCACCTTTTTCCCACTATAACAACACATTTTTTACATTTTCATATATTGATTTAACTAGTTCATTTGTTCACAAGTATCACACACATCTTATTTCAACCGTTTATTATTTAACATTTAACATTTAATATTAGTTTAATCACCACAGCCACTGCACATTCGACACATTAAGTACATTTCCACCTCCTCACGGAGGCATTAGTGAGATCACATCTTGGATATGGATGTTGAGGGTGAGGGAACCACCACTTTCATTGCTTCATTACGGAAGCTTTGTCCATAGTTAGTTTCCTCCCCACATAAGAATTAAAGGTAGAAGATGGGAACTGCAGTTGAAAAGTGTCACATTCACATATTTGAGCAGGAAGGATGGAAATAATTGAGGAGAACGGGACCAATTAGGATGGATTCCATTTTTATGACAGTTCACCTTTAAGGAAAGCCGGATCATTCCGATGACGTCATCATCCAAGTGCCTTAAAACACCGGCACGTTCCTTCTTTTGTTTACATACCTTGAAAAAGAGCACTAGCGTGCTCGAAACGCGTAGGTAGGAGCCTTCCCCCCGCAGTTTCCGTTGTTGCCAGCATTTCCTTTCCCCTCCCTCCAGCTATCACGTCGGCCCATAGGGCCCGTTTTGGACCGACGTTTGGGCAGTGAGTGTATTCCAGTCTCAAGGGACAGTGAGTGCAGCTTGTGGTACGTGGGGGGTTTCTCCCATTAGGGGAAAGTCTCTTTGGGGTTTTTTTATGTTTGTTTTTATTTATTTGTTACCAGAAAGTTTTTAACAAGAAGTTTGTTCAGCTTGTTCTATTTAAATAAATGATGTTTTGGAGTAGTGGCTGCCTTTGAGTACTCCCCTCTGAAGCTTCTGAGTGGTAACCCTATTGGGACAAGAACCATCCCCTTTGGTTACATTGGGGGCCCTTCCATCCCCAGGAATCACCCCTCAAGGAAAGATACACTTATAAGTTTATTTACATCTGGTTCAAGGATTTCCTGTTTTTTCTTGATTGGGTCGGAGGACAATTTTGAGTGACATCAAGAAGAACTGTAACAGGATCCAGGACACGGAAGGATCGGACCATCCCATACATTGGGAAAATATCCCTATAGGCCTTATATAAAGACACAATAAGTGTGAGTAGATCCCTGTAAAAAGTGTGTGGTACTTACCTTTCCTGGCAGGACTGTACTAGGGCTGGTCGCCCTCTCTTTCCTTTTTTTTGAATCTCACTTTAGGTTGAGGATACAGAAGAGTTGGACCATTCCATACATTGGGATAATATCATTATTGGCCTTGCATAAAGATATAAGAAGTGTGAGTAGATTTATATAAGAAGTGTGCGGTACACAGGACGCACAATTCATGTTTTCCTTACTTCCAATGCATCCTCATTTTACTAGACTAGGGCTGGTCGCCCTCGCTTTCCCTTCTTGAACCCCATTCTAGGATCGTTATTTGAGGACGGGACCACGGAAAAACGTAAGGAACTTTGGAGATTGAAAAAATATCCATAGATACCCTACTATTGCACAGAGGAGGAAGAGGTCCTAAGAGGAGAACAACCACACTTTGTTGTAAGGACACTATAAGGACTGAGATATAAAGAACTTTTGAAATTGTGGACTGGACTCTTCTAGAGGTATTATGTATTGAACACCACATATTCTAAGATTGACTTTGTTCCCAGCGCAGACCTAAACTGTCACTATTTTCTTTGTTGTTCACATTTGGTTTTCAAGTGGCGGTGGTCCGCAGCAGGGGGAAGCGCGGGTTTATAGTACCTTCCTTATTTACTCTTGAACTACGTATCACTGCATTATTTGTTTATGTACAGACGCATCATTAAACCTGTTCATTTCTCCTACCAATCCGCTCAGTCATCCTTGCTCCCGGAACCCGTGACAGGTTCACCCAATATTGAAACTGTGACATCTCTTTTTCACTTTGTCATCATACTTGTTTTGAACTGGTGTTCCCTCACATGTACTTTTCCTGTTTTTCAGGTGTCTATGACAATGGACGCGGTCACCGTGGTTACGGGAGCATCGTTTCCGGCGCGTGTCTGGCGTCCTTCCGGCTGGCGGGACGCGCCGACACTCCATTTCTAGACAGCGTCTGATTGGGTAAGTGGGTCTCTTCTTTCTCTATTTAAATGTCTCATTGTGCTTTTTTCATGTGACCCCGATGAAAGTTATTAATAAATAACTGAAACATTGGTATAAAGTTTCACATGACCTAGTGTTGTTCTGTTCCTGGTTCAAGAATCTCTCAGTGCCACCGTATATATGGACTTCAACTTTGGTGTTTCAGCTGGTTGTGCACCAGAGGACTTATCTACTGTAGCAAGGAGTGCCATCCACCTGCATTGTTTTATATATATATACATAAAGAGAGGGCAGAAGATATAAGAAAGCATGGTAATACAAGGTAAGTAAAGTAAGTAGAGAGGGGCAACACCAGTTGGGGGCTCAGTATAGTTATGGGGCATAGACGCTATGAACCAGATTCTCACTTAAGAAGAAAGCTTCTTAAGTGCATAGAAATACGAATAGAAACTCTGTTTGTATTTATATGCACTTAAGAAGCTTTCTTAACGTGAAACTTTCTGGCTCGTAAATGACCCTAAATACCATGACCCCACGGTCATGAGGGGTTTGAAATTACCCGATTTTTGTAACCCTCTTGTTTTTGCTGACACTGGGTTACCTGTCCATTCATAGGGAATAGGTTTAGTTTCGGGATTGTCTGGTGTTTTACCCGACAACTCCATTATATTGTTTTTGTGTTGTACTCCAGCTCTCTTCTTTTTTTATTGAAATTTAGTTTTGTATATCTAGCTTCTTATGTATAATATTTCACATTGTATCATTATGAGTTTAACACTTGTGTAGTGCCCCAGTATATCAGTGTGCAGGATGGTGTGAGAGTGTTGCTGAGGAGATGGCTGGTGGGAGCACGTGGATTGTTATTGGGACTGTTGCCTAGGCAGCAGTCGGCTGGTAATGGAATGCGGTGAGGCACGCAGCAATTCTGGAAAAATCTAGGAGGTCTGTTGAAAGAGGCAGTTGGAGTGTGGTACTGGGCAGTTGATCTGTGAGGAGAGACAATGAAGGAAGGCTGGGTTGATCTGTGAGGAGGAGTGGCAGAAAACAGCGATTGCACAAGCGGTGTTGTGGGATGGAGAGAGCAGTGATATCTGAGTTGACAGTGGCAGAGCTATTGAGTGGTGACATGGACGCAGAGAGGATAATATAGGAAATAAAGTGAAGAAGTAACATGGTGGCAACTTCTACAAAGCCTAGCAGTGAGAGCAGAGGTAAAGAAAGTGGCGGAGAGTGAACCTGCATGTAGAGAGAGACAGCAGAGGTACGGAGTGAGACAGTCGGGAAAGAGAAAGAGCTAGAAAGTGTTCAGTGAGTTGGAGACAGCGAGAGCAGCTGAATACTGTCTTCAGAGAGGACAGTGCCGGAGCATTGCTCAGGGAGTGAAATGGAGTCGGTGATAATTGGAACGGAAGAGAAAGAGCGAGAGTGGTGCCGGAGGAGACAGAGATAGAGCCTTCGGGAGAGCCGCAAAAAAAATTGAAGGTCGGAGGAGTGATTGTTACAGAGGGAGAGAATACCGGGGAACTGATGCAGAGACAGTATAATAACTAATTACGGTAACATAATTTGGTGAACAGAAGGGGAGAACATTTGAGACAGAAGAAGGGGCAAGAAGTGAGAATATTAGTAACTTAAGGTCCTGATGCAGACCTACGCCGAAGCGATGTGTTTACTAAAGCACAGCGTATCGGCGTTCACTTTCCCCGACAATCCCCCTGTGCGGGCGTATAGCCCTTTGCTTACGCCGGCTGAAGGCTACCCTAACTTCAGCCGGCGTAAGAAGGGGGCCAGCTGAATACTGTCATCAGAGGTGACAGTGCTGGAGTATTGTTTAGGGAGTGAAATGGAGTCGGTGATAGTCGGTAATGGGAAAGAGAGAGTGAGAGTGGTGTCGGAGGAGACAGAGATAGAGCCTTTAGGAGAACAGTGGAGCCAGTGATAGTCAGTAACGGGAGAGAGAGAGAGAGAGAGATAGTGGTGCTAGAGGAGACAGAGATAGAGCCTTCGGAATAGCCGCAAAGAAAATTGAAGGTCGGAGGAGTGATTATTACAGAGGGAAAGACTACCGGGGAACTGAAGCAGAGACAGTATAATAACTAATTACCGGTAACATAATTTGGTGAACAGAAGGGGAGAACATCTGAGACAGAAGTAGGGGCAAGAAGTGAGAATAGGAGTAAATTAGAGAGAGAGTTTAGATTAATACATTTACTGGGATTTTAGCTAAAAGAGAGAGGAGACTAAAACTATAACTTGTAACAAAATCAAAAGTGTAAAAAGGGTTTAGATAAACTTAAATGTTGCAAAAAGAATTGTAAACAAACTTGTTTCAAAGTATAATATAAGTTTTTAGAAAAAGTATATTATATAGGTTGCCTCGATTTCTTCTAAATAAGATAAGTTAAGGTAGAGTAGAAAAGGGGTAATTGCGAAAACAAAGATTTTGTTAAATTGTTGGTGTTAATCAATCTAATTGAAGTATTATATTAATTGATTTGTTTTGTTAACATTGTTGTTAGAATACCTAAAAGGGGTATTTATGGAAAAGTGAATGGGAATTGTGTATAATACTGAAAATTTAGTAAAGTGAAGTTTAGAAATACTTGAAAATTATTTAAATTGTATTCTTGTATTAATTTCTATTCATCCTTTCTGTTAAATGTATGGTATGCTCATAGCAAAAGAAAGATTGTAAAGTTTTTTGCTCATTCCTAAATACATTCAAAAAGTTACATTTTTACTAAAAGTTGGTGTTTTCTTATGTTGCCTACATTTCTCTGCAATCCACCATCCACTATCATATAAGAACCTGTAGCCCTTTCCACTCGGGAATCACACTTGTCGGGTGTACATTTTGTAATAGTTTTATGTTCTGCTGATTGTTGCTATTCAGCAGTTAAGTAGCTGATTATTTGGATGCCGGATACTAGTCAGGATAGAGTTAAGGTTGGGACACCCCCCCTTTTTTGTAACTAATGCAGGCTGCACAGGTCTTCTCCACCCCCTGATAAAGTCACCACATGACAAAACGCATTGGGTCGGAGAAGCTGTGAAGCTCATCATTACTGCTGTAGTGAGCCCAGTAATGCATCTACTCAAGACGTTTTCCAGGATGCTGATAACCGAGTGTGGTGCTTTTTAACTGCTTTCCGATTTGTCTGTTTCATGCACATGAATAAAAAAATGTTCTGGCATGAACCTGTCTATTGTTTTTAATAAAAACTTTATTGCACTACGAGGCGTTCCCTCTCTTATCTTTTATTCATGGACCAAAGATCCGAACTTATGAAAAGGAAGATGCGGTCTCAATACGAAAAGATCTAGTACCACAGCGTCCAGCTTTACCGTGAGCACCTAAGGACCTTGTCTAAATTTAACTTTTCATTTGTAGCCCTGGAACGAGTGAGCGCACCTGTTATTTAATTATTATATATATTTATACAAAAATACACAGGCAGTTACACCTATTTTTTATATTTTTAAGAGCAAAACAGCTGTAAACTTGAACAATACTGAGGACCTGATTCACACTTAAGATGCTGCGGCTTCTTAAGTGCATATGCGTCCGAAATTAACTACTGCGCATGTGTAGTAGGTAATTTACCCTATCTACGTAGCCGATAGGCACGTAGATAGCCAAGGGGGCGTAATGCCGCCTCGGGACGTTTTTAGACAGAAGTGGGAGGAGGGAGATATTTAGATTAGCTGGGGAGGGCAGGTGGAAGGTGGGGAGGTGCAATGACCGTACGGACATTGCACAGAGATATAAGGTAGCTCTTAGTGCCATAAGGTACCTAAAAACTGAGTGGCGGGGCACGGGGCTGGAAGAGTGAGTTAGATGCACATCTGCACGCACCTAACTCATTCTTAAGTGTAAATTTAGGTCCTATTTTACAGTGAGGGGAGAAAATGAACTTACATTTTTTTGCATACAAGGAACATAGAACTTGATTCACAGACAAGAGTGAGTTCCAGCTCCCAACCCGCCTCCCGTTTTTAGGTACCTTATGGCAATTACGAGTGCCATAGGGCTACCTTATATCTCCGTGCAATGTCCGTACAGATATTGCACCTCGCAGCCTCCCCCCCTACCCTCACCAGCAAATCTAAATACCTCCCCCCTCCCACTTCCCTGCCACTATGAACCTAAATCCCTGTGTGCAGACTTTAAAGACCGCACCTACACTATCTACATACTGATCTGGTACATAGATAGCATAAATGACCTACTAGGCATGCGCAGTAGGTAATTTCGGCCAGATACGCACTTAAGAAGCAGAAGCTTCTTAAGTGTGAATCAGGCCCATATTTTGGTTTTGACCATAGAACTCTCATACAGTAAAACTTTATAAGTAATTAGTAAATGAATAGTAATTAGTAAACTCTCATTCTGTTTTCACAGTATAAATTTCCTTCCATTGCAGTTCAACATGGCTTTGCACAAACCTATACTAGCACCTGCTATGGCCTTACTTTCACACTCTGGATCAGCCCCCAATTATTTTATTTGTAGCAATGATCGCATCAAAATTGGAAGTTTGGATCCAGCCAAAGGTTCTAGAAACATCTACTGTTAATGGAACCTTACATCTAAGAGATGTGCACAAATGTCAAAAGTATTCATAAAGATTTCCTTGTGATGGGCCAGATCTTAAGGTAGCCTCTGACGTAAAATCGCCCATTAGTATTTACTGCGCATGCGCACGGCAGATGTTACGCCACATAACTCTGAACATACGTACCAGCCACATATCAACAGCGTAACTATGAACGAAGGGGCGGGGTGAGGCATTTAAATCATACAAAAACATAATTTCCCCGGCTGGCTTTCTGCGGACGCACAGAGCCAGCGGGTAAGTCCCCCCCTTTTTATCTATTTTTATATTTTTTCTGCACATTTTTTCTAGCTCTACAGCTTGATATATATATATTAACCTATCTTTATTTGGACGTCCTAAATTCCTTGTTGTGACCGGTCACATATATATTCCATCTTATTGTACCATCTCATTTTTATCTATACCAGCTCAATTTTGCTTTAGATTCTATGTGTGTTCCTTAAGCTTTATGATTATTAGTTTGTCTGGTTCTAGATAATAAATATATATTTTTATTAATATATGGTGTATGTTTTTAGTGTATAAACATTGACAGTTTGGGACAAATAGCGCAGCACTTATTTTTTTTGTTTGGCTTTAAACATATACCACCCAACAATAAAAGTCAACCAACACAAATTTTGCGCTAGAATCATACACCACAAACATGGAAGAAATAGTCACTATCTAACACAGAAAAAGGTCACTACCTAGCATAAAAAAGCGGCATATAGTGGATCTATCTAAAATCAGTCTTTTCAGATTTAATAGTCCAAAGTAGTGACCTTTTTCTGTGTTAGATAGTGACCATTTCTTCCATGTTTGTGGTGTATGGTTCTAGCTACATATTATCACACTAAACAGCGCTGAATCTCCCCCCATATATTGTTCATTTATGAAAAGGGGAAAGAGATAGTAGAGATCCAACTGACCATACATTTTCTAAACAGGCGAGTAAAGGAGAGCAGTCATGGGGAGAATGGTTAGAGCAATTAGAGGGAACATCTAATAAAGAAACAAAAGGTATAGGAGATAAAAGCTCCATAACCTCTGACGGTAGACATTACCCTAGAGAGGGTGCAATACCGAAACTAATTAATCATATGCCTAATACTAACACCAATTTTTTAGGGAAAGGACTATGGAGGGAACAGATCAAATTAACGAACAGATTTGCACTACTCATAGAGAGCTCTCCAAAAATAACCAGAGAACCAGATACAGAGGATGCAGAGGAGGTGCAGAAGAAA
>WWET01000184.1:378996-398048 GCA_011038615.1 Limnodynastes dumerilii | reverse complement strand
CTCTCTCTCTCTCTCTCTCTCTCTCTCTCTCTCTCTCTATATACTGTATATATATTTACTAAAAAAAGAGAGGGCGCTTCATGGTGTATTATCACAAGTTTATTTAGACAGATAAAACAAATAGTGAGGCGTACCAGAAATATATTCAAAAGGCGCTTATAAATATTATCCAGCAGGTGAGTACACAGTATACGGCTCTCCAGCGTCTCGGAGTATACTTGAACAAACACACACATACACACATCACGTGTGAGTGTCCCAGACATTAATAGCATAATATAGGACATAATGCATATTAAACCCCAGCACTATCAGAATGGAGAGGATGTCAGAGGGAGCCATGCGCTGCATAAAAGTTTGAGAAGACTTAATTATATTCTAGGGGGCAGATTTACTAAGCTGTGGGTTTGGAAAAGTGGAGATGTTACCCATGGTAACCAATCAGATTTTAGTTCTCACTTTTCTATTACATACTAGAGATTGTCATCTGTTATCTGATTAGTGACTATGGGCAACATCTCCACTTTTCCAAACACACAGCTTAGTAAATCCGGCCCTAGGAGTGGGCCAGATGTCGTGGGAGACTTGACAAGTATGTCCTAAGCATTGTATACAATAACGTTAGACCGGATCCAGAATTCTGATGCTGGAATGTCCCGTGATCCTAACTTCTGTGCACGTGACAGGAGGATACTCACATTGCACATAGGGAACTTTCAACACAAAGGAACCGTTCAGAGAACCATTTTCACGGGGCGTTCCGTGCGTATTTTTAGGATCGGACAAGCTGCGCATGCGTAGTAACTTTATACGAGCGTATATTCCACTAGTTACGTGGAATATACGCTCAGAAGTTCTTTAGGCACGGGCTGTGTTTACGTGCTCCGGCTGTGCGTGTAATTGCGTACATAAAAAAAATGGATCTCTGAATACGGCCCAAAGACCCTGCCTTAAAATTTCTGTTCTGTCCTCATGGAAAATGGGGATGGTGCAGTAATCAGGATTGCTTATCAGGACCTAAACAAACCCTTACTGTACATTTAACATACCTCCCCCCTCCAACAAAGCATACCTGACATATATATCCCACCCCATCCTGCTCGCCAACATAAAGCGTCACATTACAGAACTGTGTATCTGTAGGATCCAGGGGCCTGATCCAGAACAACGCTTCGAAGCGAAATTACGCGGGGCGGAGACGTAAAATCGCTGTTTTGAACGCACTGCGCATGCGCACCATAGAAAATACGCACATTAATGTAGCGTAATAGTGAACGTATGGGCCATTCACGTATGTGTCACGTAAATACTTGCGTGTGGGCGTGCCAATTTTACGTTACTCCAAAATACGTGTGAAATACGTGAAGTAGGCGGGGGCTGGTATTTAAAGTGTACAGTATGGGCGTGCTTAGCTGCGTAAATTCGTTCAGCCCATACGTACGTGTGCGTATGACAGCGGTTACGTTGGAAAAAGTTAAGGTAGGGTTTGGAAAGCGTATCTTGACAAAATACGTCCGTGCAAGGGGTGTGCTCCGCGAATAAAGGCAAACGTAGTTCTGGATCTACTGTAATTAAATAGGGGTAAATCCAGACCTCTGGGCTAGTTACGTTACAATGCGTAGCGTATTTACGCAAGCGTGTTTTCTAGACACTCTCCTCACTCGTACATACTTTGGCCGTTTTACGCTGCCTAAACCCTACCTTAACTTTTCATAGCGTAAGTACTGACGTACGTAATGGATTTACGTACATGACAGCCTAACCCGGCCCATATTGTCCAATTTAATTGCCTCCCTCCGCCTACAAAGCGTAATTACGGGTGTCGTATTGAGGCCCCCACCCCTTCGTTCGTAGTCACGCTGATGGTACGTACATTTAGCGTTATGTAGCGTAACATACAAATAGCCGATTTGACGTCATCGGCTAGCGCTCAGGATCTGGCCCATAGTGTAGAGTATACATGCACACGCAAATTGCAATCCTTTTCTTCTGCTTGCAAGCTGAAAATGCCCATTTTGTAATGGTCTGGATCCAGTCATTGGGGCAGATCCAGAACTATGCTTCTTTGCGAAATTACGCCTGGCGGAAACGTAAAATAGCGATTTTGTATGTACTGCGCATGCACACGGCAGTTGATATGCTACATAATGTAACGTAACTCTGAGCGTGTGGGCCATTCACGTATTTGCTACGTAAATTTGTACGTGTGGGCGTGTCAATTTTACGTGAGCCAAAAGTACGCCTAAATTACACAATGTAGGCGGGGGTTTACATTTAAATTGTACAGTACGGGCGTGCTTAGCTGCGTAAGTCTGCGTTGCCTATACGAGAGCGGTTACGCGGCCAAAAGTTAAGGTAGGGTTTAAAAAACTGAAATCAGTCAAAATACGTACATTCAAGGGGTGTGCCAAGGGGAGTGCTTAGAAGGTACGCACACGAAAATACGCTACGCTAGGAAACGGATTGCAAGCAGAGTTCTGGATCTACCCCAATGGGAAAACCTATAGTGAAATATACAATACCTGTAAAAGATCAGACTGTCTGCAATAATTGTTATTTTTCCCAGTGGCTATTTTGCAAATGTTAAAGCACTAAATAAAATCATTGGATTGTCCTTTCTCACATTCATTAATAAAAACATCTACAACAGAAGAAATAGATGGACAAACATATGGTTTCCAGCATGGGTATCTATGAAAGAAAAAGGAAATTAGGATGACACATCTATTTTATGCATTATTGCAAATAACATAAATCCCTGCTGAATAACAACCCTATTGCCATTGCTTGCTAGAAATGATGAACCCTCAGGACAGAGATATTAGAAATATAGAAATATAAGAAGATGTGAAAAAATGGGAACTGCTTGTTGAAGGAATCGATGAATCTCTGTTTACCCTGGTGTATTTTAAATGGTAAATCAGATACTCACAAAACAAGAGCAGGTGAGACAAATTGGAAAGGCCAGGTACTTTTAAAACCACTTCAGTAAATCGCACTCATGACAATGTATCTAAACAGCAATTATAGCTATCGATGTATCTGGAAAATGTTGTTATTGCTAATATACACAGAACACTTATCCTGTGATAGTCAATTGACAATTATATAATGTATAATGTGGCCTCCAGAGTAAAGGGCATAGATATTTCTAATGGCCCAGCATTCTGTGAATGTTAATACAGAATTTCAGAAAAAGTACTAGAAGGTTAATGTGTCATTGTTGTCTGCTTTTAATTTCTTCCTTCTGGGAAAACTCGGAGGAAGGAAAGAAATGCTGGTATGAGGCGGGGCTTGATGGCATGATTTTATGCCTGGCAAAGCTACAATTTGCACTGTTACAAGGGATGGGCAGGTGTGGCATTAAACCCCACCTATCCTCTAGTAACACTAGGGCTCCAGCAGGGAGGCAGGTCTTGAGGCTGTGATTTGCATTAAATCACGGTCTAATTCCCATTGCTGAAGATTTCTATTTGCTGGCTCTCCTGGGATAACGGGACCTATGCCTGAATTTCTCCCAGACATTCCTGAAGAGCAGAAACCATGATATATGTCACTCATAAAGATTCCAGGGATTACCTGGAGACATTGGAATGAAAGCCTTCATTTGCTCTGTATTATAATGTGTCCAGTGGCATAAGTTCAGTCCAGTTGCCCGGATGCAAGGTAAATTTTACCACCCCTCGCTCAACGCTGCGGATCAGCCACTGCTGTCTGGGGACACAAGCGGGGAGACTTTGAGGGACACTGGACACAACACTGCCTAAGGGAAGGGGGGGGGCAATGGAAAAGTGTGCACCTCCAAGCTAGCGTCCGGAGCTCAGGGCTACCATTGTCTCCGGGACTTCTGACACTGAATGTGTCACAATTTGCTGCTGGTGTACATTGTTTACATCCTGGTCACTGTGTCAGGTCTTTAAGACTGCAGTTAGGTGATTTCCCTCCTGGTTCTGATCCCTGACATCAAAGGGGAAGAAGCTCACATATTAATTATACCTCAATCTGAAAAATGTCGATGTATTAGGTCTCATTGCTACCTCCAGCATTTGTGTTGTGTTCCTGTATAGTTACATGTGGATCTGTATCTATTCAAGATGCTGTTCCTGTACCCAGTCTGCTTACCTGTTTCAGTGTTCTAGCACGTCTAGCCTGCCCTTATTTCTCAGCCTTCCTTTACCTGTTTCAGTACCTTTGATGAGTTGCTTCTGGTTTTCCCAGTTAATCTCTGTCTACTGATTGACACATGTCCCTTATATGCATTTCTGCTGTACCTCTAACATTTGCCTCACTAGAAAGCAGTTAGAGGGCCACAACCTGCCGTTTCCCAGCGGCTAAACTTATACTGTCTTGCCTCAATTACTGGTGAAGTCCATTAGAGTGCAAATCATCAAGGCTGCCACTTGCAACCTTAGGCAGTATGCCAATTCTCTCTGAACTGGTGCCTGAACTATGACATAATGGTATTAAGATAAGAAGATAAGGGTACCAATTAGTTACTCTATGATGGAAGAGAACTGTTCAATTGGGCATCAGTCACTTCAAAACACAGCAGTGGGTTTTCATTGGCTTAGCCTGGAAGGTGGAATTTATATCATTAAGGTTACCCCACCTCATGGCGGGGCCCTGGTCTGCCTTCTTCATGTATAAAGGCAGAGGTGTAGCATGGATTAATGGCACATGAAGCAAGTGAATAGTACAGTGCCCGTCAGCCTGTCCTCCCGTAGTGTCATGTGACAGGGAGTGTAGTGATCATGTTCCCTAATATTCGCTATCTAAGAGGAAGTGTTGTTTTTACCTAAATGAATATTGATTGTTGGGTTCTCCTCTTCGTGCTTTACACTGATTCTTACTGCACTGAGAGTCTCCCCCTCCCCCCAATTACATATTTCCCTTCCTCTGTTACACATCCTTTTGGTCTTTCCCCCATAATGACATACCTGCCTTCTTGTGCCCCTCTCCAATACACTTCGGCCTCCCTGCACCACCTCCGTACACATGGGGCCGGATCCAGACCTATGTTCCCTTTACGTTTCAACGCATAGCGTATTTGCGCTATTGTAATTACTATGCACTCCCCTTTCCACTGCCCTCGCTCGTATGTACTTTTGCCATTTTACGCTTTCCAAAACCTACCTCAAGTTTTCAAAGCGTAACTCCTATTGGTCGTAATGGCGCCTAAGCATGCACAGTACATAAAAAATAGCGGTTTTATGTCTCCGGCTATCGTAAATACGCTAGCGGACGTAGCTCTGGATCTGGCCCATGGTTCCCCCATGTCACCCTTATCTCTCTCCCTCCCCCCCTTTCCTATCTCCCTTACATTACACGCTTATGTACATGGCACACTATATTAAGCACATGCGGGGTAAATCATGGGACTGTGATTGACACATCTCTAATATGTGGTTTATATTATGGTTTTGGAATAGAACACTATATCCAGTATATAGCGTGTGCCATTCCCAGACCCCTAATATACCCCACATATATTATAATATGCATAATTCCCAGACCCATGATATTACCCACTTGTACATTCTATAGTGTGCCAGGTCCCTAATATTATCACATGTAATACTAGTATATTAGGATCTGGAGATAGCACTTTGGTTTGCCAGCACCCGTAGCACAATCTCCACTGGCTCCACCCTTACTACTCCCCTGTATAAAGGTGCGCAACTAAAGGAAGGTTTGGTGCTTGTTTATAGAGCATAACTGGGATAGCACCTTGAACAACAGCTTTTGTCTTCTTAATTGTTCCAGCTGCTGACTCCCCACTTGCTATCAATGCCACCTTATTATACCCCCAAAATTATGGTCAGTTCAATTCCAAACAATATATCTGTGCCCTTTTTAAGCCCATACAGTTGTCCATGTCTTTGTTTACAGTTATGGTGTGTGTGTGATGTGAGTGAGGCATCAATTGTTGGTTGTTTATTGTAACTTACAGACAGATCCAAACTTCCCACTGATATAATCAGAACCCAGAGCAACAAATTCTCATAGGTAGCCAAGCCCTGGGTTGCATCACTCAGACATATATTCACATTATAACCACTCCCATTCATGGGGATGATCACTGACAGCCTTCAGTTTTCAAACTTAAACATTTGGAAATTCTCAGAATAGCAGACGTCTGTATAAGTGCACATCCAGAGAGAACGCCAATACTGTGAAATGATTGTCATTAGTGTCATACAACTGAAGTCTGGTATGGATTTGCACACAAACAAGCAGGAGAAAACATCCGCTATAGGTTGAGGAATAAACAGGAATCTGTATCTGTTCTTTAAGTATTTTAACATTTTGATTCTGATAACATGCTGCAAATAATATTAATAATGCACCAATTCCAAATGATGGGCCGTATTCAGAGAACCGTTTTCACAGGGAGTTACGTGCGTATTTTTAGGATCGGATCAACCGCGCATGCGTAGTAACTTTATTTACGTAAGTTACTTTGAATATATGCTCATAAGTGCTTTAGGCACGGGCATGTGAATCGCACTCGTAAGTCCCTGACAGCACGGGGAGTGTCGGGGTTGTTGGTGGGTGTTCCCTTGCTCTGGCTGTGCGTATAATTACGTGCATAAAAAAGGATCTCTGAATACGACCTGATATCTGGTTTGCGCAACCCGGTTCATCATTTCATTGTATCATCAGGCCGTGTTTAACCTTCTTGCTGGTCACACGTGTTGCATCCTCACTCATCTATTTCTCTTAAATCTTATTATGCAATCTGAGCTTATTTAGGCTGACTGATAATAAATCAATATATATTGGAGATAATTGGGCAGTAAAAAAGTGTGTCGTTCTATTAGGACAGTGGAGAAGCAATTAATATTTTTCCTGCCTATAAGTAGCAATAGATAACTGTTCTGTGTGACATCCCAGAAGGGTAAAAATGATCCATCCACATAACTTTTGTCTATGCGGCCCTGTCTTGATATAAACAAGAATTTTAGAAGCGTATCAATCAAAATTTGCCCTACAATGCTATAGGGCACAGAATCCAACACACTCTAGAGCCTGAGGATAATCAAGATGATCTTCATTGTTAGGACGTGCGGGATGCAGTCCCTATAGATTGCTACTGAAAGTATACAGTAGCGACAGGAGATAAAAAGCCGCACAGGTAGAGGATACGAGGTACAAAGGACAAAGTTAGGTAGAGCTGCAAAGGTAAAACAGTTTCCTGTAAAAGTGTTAAAACAGACTATGCAGAAGTTCAGAAATACTTTGGAAATTGCTGAAAAATGGCAGATGACACACAAGGCAGCTATGTGGCAAAGGGGTTGAGCATGCAGTAAATCAGGTATTCATTGGGAATACTGGAAAGTTTGTGAACGCTGGAAAACTGCTGAGAATTCACAAGCAGCTGCATGGATATCTGTAGCAGTGCAGGCGTTACAAATGCAGTAAATCAAGAACAACTTGGAAACACTAAATGCTGCTAAGACACAGGCTAGATAACAGATTCCTATAGCAGTGCAGATGTTGAACACATAGTACATCAGGAATACCTTGAGAATGCTGGAAAGTTTGGGGATACAGAGAAACTGAAGATTATACAAGCAGGTATATGGATCCCAAAGGTAGCACATGTGAACCCAAAAGAACGTAGAAGGCATTGTCAGTATAGACCCTTTACTCAGGCAACCTGAGGGTCCCTTTAAATAGTCATGTGTCACTAGCCACTGCTTACATCATAGAATAAGGCCACGTATTTGTTGGCTGACGGGCTGAGCCATGACCATAATACTTCTGTCTCCCCTTTGGAACAAACCCTGATTGTCAACACTTACAGCTCTATTTACTACAGCTTTAAAAAGTTCATTTTTGGAGTTATGAAGTTATAACTCCAAAAATGAACTTTTTGCTATTTACAACAGCTGCACCGCCATGGAAATCACCAGTTTCCATGGCCATGCGGCAAAACTTCGCTTGTCCTCGCCAGCCCGTTGTTTTCAATGGGGCTGGCTATTTACTAACCCTCAGAGCGGAGTTTTATACTCTGCTCTGAGAGTTAAAATAACGCCATTTCAGACTGATGCAGCTTCCTGTATCCTGCACCTGGCAAATGTCCAATGGCAAAACAATGTATATAAATCGTGACTTCAATGAAAGCATTTAAATCTAACTTTAAAACAACGGTATAAGGGTTTATTTATAGTAATTTCCATACTCCGGATAGGTACAGCTGTTACCTATACCTTATTACTGATAAGAATTTTACTAAGAGAATAACATTTGAGAAACAATACCTAGGGCTCTATTTACTAAAGCTTTAAAAAGTTCATTTTTGGAGTTATGAAGTTATAAAAAAAAAAATTAACTTTTTGCTATTTACAACAGCTGCACCGCCATGGAAATCACCAGTTTCCATGGCCATGCGGTAAAACTTCACCTGTCCTCGCCAGCCCGTTGTTTTCAATGGGGCTGGCTATTTACTAACCCTCAGAGTTGAGTTTTAGAAAAAGTCCCAGCAGAGAGCCACTGCGCATGTGCAGACTTTCCAGACACACGAAGAAAGCCCGCGATGCCTGAAGAAAGTTCAGATGTCATCGCGGGACAGCCAGCAGAGGGTGAGTATTAGTAAATAGCCTGAACGTAGCTCAGAAGTTCAAAGAGAGCGAATTCGAACTTGCCTGAGCTACGTTCAGGCATTCTTAGTAAATAGAGCCCTTAATGTTTATATTACTGTCTCCCTGCAGTCCAGCTTCTTTTCCCTTATAATCTGGGCTGAATTAACAATGAGGTGACTGAAGTGGTAGCCCTGGGGCCCCCCACTTAGCCCATAGCTTAGCTTAAGGTAGGGTTTGGAAAGCGTATTTTGACAAAATACGTACGTTCAAGGGGTGTGCCGAGGGGAGTGTAACGAATTTATGCGCACGAAAATACGCTACGCGAATAAACGTACGGCAACCGTAGTTCTGGATCTACCCCATTGTGTCCATGTTTAATAAATATTTTTTATATTGCTATTAACAGAAGCCATTTCATTCTATTTTATTTATTATTCATATTTTATTTTTTCCTTCATAGTCACTACTAGCGCTCATCAAATGTTGTTTTTGTCTTACTACAAACGTTTATTTGCATAAAAAGCACATCTGCTTGAGCAGCAAGTAGGCAGACTTCTTTGAGGGGATAAACACTTAGCAACACTCTCAGAACGCCCAGAAAACACATGTGCGGTGCTCCGAGGAGAGTGGTCCGTCTTCCTGGCGTCATAAAACTTTCCATTGTCCTATGCTGGAGTGGGGAACTTGATACAGATTTGCTAAGCAGGGAAACGGCTTGATGGTGCCATTCAAGCAATCTATTGTGAGCTGAGCATTGGGGGGTGGAGCCTGATGGCACAATTTGCATCTCAGAGCCTGTCTGTTAGACCTCCCTTCCTACATGTCCCAGAAGGGAGAACAAAAAAGTTGCCAATGACAAGATGTGCAATGCCGTAACTCAAGAACACTTATGAGTGTAACCAGAAAAAGTATATTACCTTTACATAAGATAAACAAGGCACATGGGACCAGATCCTAAACTACGTACGCAAGCGATTTAAAGCTAGCTGCTGACGAAAAATCGTCCATTAGTATTTACTGTGCATGCGCACGGCAGATGTTACGCCACGTAACTCTGAACGTACGTACCAGCCATGTATCAACAGCATAACTACGGATGAAGGGGCGTGACTGCCATACAACACCCGTAATTACTCTTCGGAGGCGGGGTGAGGCATTTAAATCGTACAGTATGGGCGTGCTTAGGCACTTATGTACGTGAAGCTTTTATGTACGTCAGTAGTTACGCTTTGAAAAGTTAAGGTAGGGTTTGGGAAGCGTAACACGGCCAAAGTACGTACGAGCGAGGGGAGTGCATAGAAAATACACTATACGCTACACGAGGAAACAGTCTGGATCTACCCCATGGTCAGGTGATATCCATCCATGTGTTTGATAACAGATAACTATTTACACTTTAAACTTTAAAACCACTAAAGGTTAAGTAAAGAATATTGATTATTACTAGACATCGGATTATTTGCACTATCAAAATGACAAAATATGCATGCAAATATGCACTAAAAAAGGGCGAAATATGCACAAAATATGCACAATCAAAATACTATTTATTATTAGAATTAACGTTTATTTTCACAATATATTTATATATATATATATATCAAAGGCAAAACTTAAAACATATGTGTTTGCACCGTTTTGAACTTTTAGGGGCAGATTCAGAGTTGTGAATTATATTTGATACAGTTTGCAGTTAAAAGAAATGTTTTTATTGTATATACATATGGAAAACTTTTATTTTCTTTTAACTACAATATGATATATATTAATAATCAGTTGTAATTCTTGTGGCAATATACAATTACATTGCAGCTATATGGGAAGCAGTACTCACATGTTGATGGATCTGGTATTTTTTTGATGAAGGTATTCGCTTGTCACAAACCTTGCAGAAAATCACAGTGCCATCAGTCGTAAATTGGCCTGGGTAATTTTTTTATCCAAGATTCCATTAAAGTCTGGGTATTTGTTTTCACTGGCGGCATTATTTCAACAAAAATAAGATTTTCGTAGGTTAACAAACACAGCGAGCAATTGATGACAAACAATTGAATTGCGTGAAGCAACGAGTGCCGTACTCCCTTCCCCCCACGCGCGCCGCATCCCACCAACGCTTTCACCTGTGCGAGCGCGTGTGAGGCGCACGTCACTGGCTGCGGCCCGCCACCGTTCCCGCGTAATACAACACGCCTAACACATTTAACTACTGAAATAAGCACTGTCAATGAAAAAGTACTAAAATATGCAATAACGCTATAAAAATAGCGTTTTATGCATTTGGATATGCAAACATGCAAATGCATATAATCCGATGTCTAATTATTACCATGGCACCTGTGAAAGGGTGGAACATATTAGTCAGTTCCTGTATAAGGATCTGAGTGACTTTAATAAGGGTATCATTGTGATGGCTAGATGACTGGGTCAGAGAATATCCAAAACAGGTCTTGTGGGGTGTTCTCAGTGGTCAGATCTGGAACATGGAGCAATGAAAGAAGGTGGCGTCTTCAGATGAATGATCATTTTTTTATATCATGTGGATGGCCGGAGGTGTGTGCTCCATTTACTTGACGCCAGGATACACTGTGGGAAGAAGGCAAACCAGTGGAAACAAGGTAAAGCACCTGTTCTGTTGGGAAACTTTGGGTCCTGCCATTCATGTGGATGTAATTTTGACACATACCTAACATTGTTGCTGATTAAATTTACCCCTTCATAGCAAGGGAATTCCCTGATGGCAGTGGTCTCTAGCAGCATAATAATGTGACCTACCTCGCTGCACAAATTGTTCAGGAATGCTTTGATGAGCATGACAAAGAGTTCAATATTTTTACATGGCCCTCAAATTTCAATCGGATTGAGCATCTGTGGGATGTGCTGGAAAAACAAGTCTGAGGCATTGAGGCTCTGTCTCGCAACTGATAGGACTTAAAGGATCTGCTGCTAACGTCTTGGTACAAGATACGACAGGACATCTTCGAATGTCTTATAGAGTCTATTGGGCTGGATCCAGACAGAAGTAAGTGCTTGAACTTAGTTACTCCTGGGATAAACCATATTGATTGCAGGGGAAGTCAAGTTAATTGTAGTCTTTGCATGCAGGGATATATCTTTGAATTGCTTACTGCACACAGATACTGACCAGCTTTACTATCACACTGTTATTTAGACTTGAGATAGGAAACATCACCTCTCAACTCTAATACTGTTTGCAACAGATGAAATATGATTCCCCTGCAATCAACATGGTTTAGCCCAGGTATAACTAAGTTTAAGCACTTACTTAAGTCTGGATCCAGCCCTATGCCTCAATGAGCCACTTTTGGTGGCATGTGGGGGGATCAAAACAATGGACTGGATGCAGATGTACATGCAAAGTCCAAGAACTGCACCCTACCTTAAGTATTAGCCAAGACCCTACTGTAAAATTTAAATACCTATGCCAGTGGCTCCCAAACTTTCTCAGTTCGAGGCACCCTTAGGGTCTCCATATTTTTTTTCAAGGCACCCCTAAGACAAAAATACAATAGAATACAATAGGAAATAGAAATATTCCGAGGCACCCCAGTGAGAGCGTCGCGGCACCCCTGGGAGCCGCGGTGCACAGTTTGGGAATCACTGACCTATGCCCTCCAACCATGTATATCTATCTCATACTCAGGGCCAGATTCAATTGTCGGCGGTATTTAAAAAAATATTGCGTCGGAAAAAATACGACGCCTTCGCCGGCTATTTAGCATAAAAAATTTGGCGATTCAATTGTTTTTTTTACTGCTGCGCAAAAAGAGCAGGCAGCAAAGAAGAAATTTAACGGAAAAAAAAAACCTTTTTTGAACGTCGCAAATCACTTCCTGTTATCACGATATTTCAGACACTGGCCAATAACCTGTCATTAGCGCCGGGCATTTTCTGCTAGCAGGAAGTGATTTGCGATGTTCAAAAAAAGTTGTTTTTTTTTACCAAGGCACCTGCGCAGCGGCCCCTGCCTGGAAGGGCATCCATGGGCATGCTGATGCTTGTAGTTCTACATGCATCAGCATGCCCTGTCGGTGCACAAGACAGGGCATCTTTAAAATTCCGCACCTCTCATAGGGGCGAATTTTTAATTAACTATATCATTAAAAAACCAGCGTATTTTTAATGCTAAAAAATAATTGAATAGGAAAAAAAATATCGCCCGTAATTTTGCTAAAAATAGCGTAATAATTGAATAGGAAAAAAAATATCGCCCGTAATTTTGCTAAAAATAGCGTTAAAAATACGCCAGCGAACGATTTTAACCTAATTGAATCGGACTCTCAGGGTGAGTGAGCCGCCCCCTGAAATTCATCTGATGCAGAATTCCTTTTACTGCACATCCACTGAACATACAGACAGGCAGTTTCCATGTCTGATGTATGAAAATGACCTGTCAGTATTAACTCTGAACCTACCTATATTAGGTAGGCGACTATGGAGCTGATTCAGAGCTGTGCATCCGTGTGAAGTTCACGTCGTCTGTATTGGGTTTTTTTTTTGCCAAGGCCATCCCCCGGATTAAAAGCTTACAAGACTGGACCCCCATCAGAGCAGGTAAGTATTTTTTTATTTTTTGGTGGGCCATCTTATGGGCATTGTTTATATGTTTTAATTTTAGAGGGACACTTGTGCCATTTTTTATTTATTTATTATGTGGGCACATGTGCCATTTTTTATGAGTTTAATTATATGGGCACTGTTTGTTTGTTTTTTAAATGAAGGGGACAGGGATCTAGCATTGTTTTTATTTCTTTAGATTTTTGGAGGGCACATGTGACAATTTTTTTACAATTTTTTGGGGGGCACATGAACGTTTTCATAGTATTTTTGGAGAGGGCACTGTATGTTTTTTTTTTAAAGATATGATCATGTGTAGTGATTTTGGTGCAGGGCATGCTGCTGATAGTAGTACTATAAGTGCAAGCATGCCTTGTCATTCATGGGCATGCTTGCACTTGTAGTTCTACTAGCGGCAGTATGCCTTGTCAGCCTGGACTTTATTTATTTATTTTTTTAACATAGGTTGTGATGGGGCAGGCGGGGGAAGGGGTTATTTTTTTATATAGGTTATATAGGTTTACTACGGTCGAAGCAATTAAGGCTCCGACTGATTTTTGACAGTCGGATGTGCCTTGTACATCCGCATACTACTTTGAAGTAGCACCGTACGTGCTATTCAGAGTGGGCTATAGGATGCACGAAAGCGCATCCTTGAATAGCCCACAGGCAAATTAGCTTGTGAGATTCCACATTGCACAGACACGGATCTCTGATTAGATTTTTGGAGGGCACATGTGACAATTTTTTTACAATTTTTTGGGGGGCACATGAACGTTTTCATAGTATTTTTGGAGAGGGGACTGTATGTTTGTTTTTTTTTTCAAGAAATGATCATGTGTAGCGATTTTGGTGCAGGGCATGCTGCCGATAGTAGTACTATAAGCGCAAGCATGCCTTGTCATTCATGGGGATGCTTGTACTTGTAGTTCTACTAGCGGCAGTATGCCTTGTCGGCCTGGAGTTTATTTATTTATTTTTTTAACATAGGTTGTGGTGGGGCAGGCGGGGGAAGGGGTTATTTTTTTTATATAGGTTGCGGTCGGGCAGGCGGGGGAAGGGTTTTATTTTTTATATAGGTCATGGCGACGGGCAGGCGGAGAAGGGTGTTTTTTTTTACAAGTGTTAAAAAAAAAACTACGGTCGAAGCAATTAAGGCTCCGACTGATTTTTGCCTTGCACATCCGCATACTACTTTGAAGTAGCACCCTATGTGCTATTCAGAGTGGGCTATTTGATGCACGAAAGTGCGTCCTTGAATAGCCCACAGGCAAATTAGCTTGTGGGATTCCACATTGCACAGACACGGATCTCTGAATCCGGTCCTTTATGTTTGACTGATTGGTGTAGATATTTCTAATATGTCCACTGCTACATAATTGGATCATCATCACTCAACTAAAGAAAGAACTGAAATAAAATGAAACCCTGGATAGGACAGTGTGAATAAAATATTTCAAGACACTTTATAATGAATGGACAACTTTTATACAAATTATAAAACGGAAAAGTACTTGTGTGATCTGCACCTTATAATTTTATGTTGTTTATATGCTCTGGGCTGTGTTTGTAAATTTACTTGACATTGCATTTGAAAAAATAAGCAAGACAATTTCTGTCTAAGTGGTCTATTAATTATGTTGTCTAGTGTGGTTTGGTTATCACTTGAGAACACTTCATTCCAAATTCTGCCCAAGCACTATGCTAAATATTATAGCCAAATATGGAGTCATAGAGACAGGAATGTTAAATACACTTCAGTCACTTGTTAATCAGCAGCAGTGTCACCTATTCTTATGCCATCTATAAAAGTAAAGAAATCAGTGGCGCTCCCAAACACACTCTTTACAATAAGGATAGCTGAATACTGAAAATATTACTGACAATTGGAAAATGAATAAACACTGATGTAGCCATCAAATGATTTCCCTGCCAGCCCTATATACACCCGCGAGTAAAGCTAGACACACCCATATGGTGGCACAGGACACACCTCTTGCGTCTGGATGATGCTTTCACAATCATCCTATTATTCAGTGGAAAAAATTGACATGGAATATATACAAAATATTAATTCAAGCATATAGATAACTGAATGCTTTCTTCTAACTTTCAATGATTAACTTACATGATGAGATGACCAATTTATTTTATTGCTATGTAGTGCAAGGTATTGTTCAGACAAACTGTCGTACTAAAATGACCTTGATTAATCTGTGTGTCTGTTTTACACATTGATAATACAATACTCCCTATGCAAATTAATTATGTATCAGCCCTCACCAATGAACCATTTTTAGTGATAACAAAAGAGGAACTCATATCATTGTCTCCAGCAAGAGATCCCAGCTCATTATCTGATGTAAGTAAGTATCGTAACCTGTCTGTCACAACTCTGTGCATGTTTAATACATAAGTGGAAGGGTTATTGACTCTTAATTAGCAGAGATGTGAAAATATACTGGGGTTCGTTTCAATGCACAATGTTCGTTATTGTGTTATCAGTTCTGTTTCAGTAAATGGGTCCACATTTGTAACAAAAAGTGTAAAACAAAATATGTATTATTTTAACAGAGCAACTTTGGTCACTGTGTTGGTAAATTAAACTATTACAGAATGTTTTGTGCAAAGATACCTTAAAAACATATTTTTAAATAAACATTTTTTTATTGAATGACATAATTAAAATTGTTTCAATTTGCTAATTATACATTTTTAGAAAATGTAACCATAAAAAAAGTTGCACATAGATCACACTTAAGGGATTTTAGAGTTCAAAAAGCACATCTCCATTTAAAATTTCGTACACTTGTTGACCTGCTGCAGAATTTCCCAAAATCCACTTTTTTTTTTTCTTTTTTTTTGTCTATTTGTTTGTTTTATGTTTCTTGAGAGTATTAAGTAAATTAAGTAATTGTATTACAAAAAACCAGAATAACGATAAAAAAAAACATACATACACTCTCAAGACCCGTGTAAATCCCTTACTTCAACATTTTGCATTAAATAAATAAAAAATTCTGGTGTCTTTGGATACTAGTCACAAGGGTATTGTTACCGCTTCACAATGACCAAGAGGAATTGCTAATTATGCAAATAGAACTACAAAAGCACAAATTCTATTTGAATTACTAACATAACAGATGTTTGCTGGGCATCGCCATGAAGGCTGCATACACAGTTATGCTAATTTGGCACGGTTTCCCTTCAAGTTAGCTCTGAGTCATTAGCGCACACAGCTAGCTGGTCCTTCTGTCTAACTAATAATTGCCTCTTATTGATATTAATTAACATTTTTTGCACCTTCCTTGAGTTTTGACCTGGTATGTGTTGGTAAGCCTAAACAGAGTGGCCTATTAAAAGGCAAACTAGAATGACCTATACCAGTCAAGTACTATTTATCACAAGATGAACAAGGCCAATTAAACAGAGAGCCAGGCAGTTGTCTTGATTTGCTGACTGGTTCTTGATTACTATTATAAATTGCTAATACGATAGAAGGTGCTAAGTAGTGCATCTGCAGGGGGTGGGCATTGCTCAGCCCTTGTCTGGGGACAGGGGAAATAGGCTTGTGATAACCCATATTGATGTGAACTGTCCATCAGATGATAGTTATTAAGTCCATCAAAGTACAGCTGATCCCTTCCTACTGAGTCAATCAGATTAATTAGTACCAGGATATGTTCGCTATGCTTGTTATAGCCCGTAATGTTGCAGCAGTGTTATTTACAGTTAACAAAGCAATACAGAAAAAAACCACACAATAATCCCCCTATATTAAAGGATGAAAATACCGTATTGCTTCTCCCATTATTTTATAATAAGGCTACGACTAAGGTTTTATGGATACAGATCAAGAGATCATAATAGAAGCATATTGACAGATTTTTTTTTTCTGCAATACACCAAGGAACTGGTTGTAGTAGAAAATATATCAAAACCTTATCATCAGAACTGAGATCTTCTGTGAAAAATCAATAAAGAGTTATACATGGTTTGAGTTTAAACAGTTCTCGGTAGTCGTTTAAACATAGTGCATCTGTGCAGCTTTTTCGCCTCTGGAGACTCTTGTAACCTAGCAACTGCAAGGCCTAAACCGATTAACTACAAATGAAGTACTGTACGCCTATCAAAGCAATTGTTCATGGTTACCTTTGTTGCAGAGATTTAACTAATTGAACATGATACAGTATGAAGATAATTAACACCCATGAGTTTGTTAATTGCCTGTTTAGCATTACAAGTGTGTCTCAGCGTTTTTTTTTATCACTTGCTCTTTTACATCTTCGTACTGCCATAAATAAGCTGTTTTGATTGGCAAAGTTTTTTGTTTTGTCCACAGAGCGCACACTGTTTGGACTGCATGTTAACCTGACAAAATGCAAACAAATAAAAGGAAAAGTTAATTTACCTTTTACATTACACGGGGACAAGGAATTGTCCTTTGATTTTATTTTTATATTTAATAGTTAAGAAATGTTATTTATTTTTATTTCCTTGAACAAGCACAAAAAAATCTATATATGATAATTGCTGTTTACATGGTAAACAAAAACCTAGCGTATAAACTGCATATGTTTCATCTGCATAGACATTTTGACATATTTATCCACATTAACAATGTGCTTTGAATAAGACTTTTGCTGTTATAGAAAATATGGCTTTGTAGATAATGTCTTGCTTATATAAATTGCATTCTGAAATTGAAAAGACTGATCTAGGTTTAGGAGAAACAACAACAAAAAAATCTGCAACCAGGAAAAAAGGGACAGGTCTGTATCTAGGGTTGTGCAATAGAGTGGTGGCAAAATCTGTTTCAGAAATACAGACAGCTGAAAGCTTATTTTCGTCTGTCTCTATTTTGAAAATAGCGGTATTTTTTTTTTTTAATAAATGGGTAAGTAAGTAAGTAAGTGAATTGGTAAACTTACCCATTCATTCTTTGAAGGCGCTGCCGCAGAACTATTAAACCTGCCGCACCGACCGGATAGGTGAATAGCACTCTATGGGGAGTTTTGGGGTCAGGCTGCAGGGAGAGAAGTTTTAGGGTTAGGCTGCAGGGAGAAAAGTCTTAGGGTTAGGCTGCAGGGAGGGGAGTCTTTGCGTCAGGCTGCAGGGAATGGAGGGTTAGGGTAATGGAATGTTAGGGTTAGGGTAATAAAAAAGGAGGGTTAGGGTAAGGGTTGGGGTAACATTCATACTCACCATTGGCACATCATCTTCTTTCGTTCACTGATCGATTGCTTCTCCTCTGCGAGGTTCTCAGCTGGTTGGGAGAAAACAGCCTTTTTGAAAAAGGGCTGTCTGCTGCGGCGACCTACACCTGCGATTGAGGCGTGCAAAGATTAAGGGGATTCCTGGAAGGTAATATTTAATGTTAAATTGGTTACTTAAATATTGTGGGGTGCCCCTTTTTATTTTTGCCAATGGCACTAAAATTTCTAGATAAGGCTTTCATAAGCAAAAAGTATTTTATTTTATTTTGTATGTTATGAAAATATTTAGCTTTTTCTTATAGCACATGAATACTGAACAGATTTATATTTACAATAAAAGTTTCAGTAGAATTTAGAAATGTCGTATCTTAACTCTTTTTATAAGTATTTTAACTAATCTGATCTGTTGCCGCAATTATATATTTTTGTTGATCACTCCCTTGACCCTTTTCATTCATCAGTCACATCAGTGATGCTGTGACTTTGACACTGACATATACACTGCTCTGACTGCTCTGTACGTAAAGCATATCTGGAAGCTGTCAAGTGTGCCACGCAGGTGTCACGTTAAAGTAACCACCAGGTTTATGAACACTTAGGAACAGGGGCGTTTTAAGAAGTGAGGGGGCCCTTGTGCAGGATTTGTACATGGCCCCTCCCCCCTATGCCCCCCCCC
>WWET01000184.1:357090-367851 GCA_011038615.1 Limnodynastes dumerilii | reverse complement strand
TCCTGTCCGCTTCAGACCTCTCTTTAAACTCCTTACCCTCACCTTTAAGGCCATCTCCTCATCCACTGCTCCCTACCTCTCTTCCCTTATCAACATGCACACCTCTTCCCGCCCTCTCCGTTCTGCTAACCAGCGCTGTCTGACCTTTTTACTGATCACCACATCTCACGTCCGTATCCAGGACTTCTCCCGTGCTGCACCTCTGCACTGGAATGACCTTCCTTTTTCAGTCAGACTCTCCCCATTGCAGGTCTTCAATCGTTTACTCAAAACGCACCTGTTCAGGCTAGCCTACCCCTCCTCCACTTAACATCCACACTGCATCCTTCATCTATCCCTTTTCTTCCTTCCCACTCACCTCCACTCACAGCAGCAGTCCACTTCCTTCCCTCTCCTTATGTCTTCTGTAAGTTCTTCCCTCCCACATAGTGTGTTAGCTCACGTGAGCAGGGCCCTCCATCCTAGTGTTGTTCCTTCCTCCACCACCACTCCCTCCTCACTTTGTAGCCTCTTGTCCCCCTCGGCTACCCTTTTATACAATCCCCACCTGGTGGCTCCCTCTTAACCTCTCACTGCGCCCCAATCCTGATCTTCCAAGCTTGACACCACGCATTTTGCCTTACGTTTCTGCGCTTGCTTCACTTTATTGTTTTTCTGTGATATTTTTATAGTCATATTGTATTTAATATATAATATGCTGTCCCTACCCTGTATGTCTATACTGTATTCTGTTGTATTTTGTACGGCACTGCGGACACCTTGTGTAATAATAGTAAAAAGTCCACTTCCCTCTCCCAACTATGCCAAGTCCTGGCAGCTCCGGTCCGAAGGCGGTGTATATAACCCGGGAACATCGGCGAGATAAACTGGAGTCACAACGCGTTTCGGGGACAACCTCTTTTTCAAGTGACAGAGATAGGGATATCGGATTTTAGATCTACCACTTGCGGTCTCCCACACTCTTGCCATGCACTTAGGTGTAATTTGGGACTTACATTTCTGAACAATTTTTATGTTTTTTTCAATTGTGTTAAGTTTTGGTTTTTATTGGTACAGGTTCCTATTTACCTATATTCACTTATTATCATTCTACTCTGACCCTCATCATATTTTATATTTTTTGTGATTTATTGCTCATCTTTTAATGTAATTATAGAGGTATAATCTATATGTGTGTATGTGCTGCAGGTTTTAGCGCTGAAAGGGATTATTGTTTGCTCTATTTTGTGTATGATTAACACCATCCTGGTTCTTCAAACCAAAGTGGGGCTGCCAGATGGCCTCAAAAGGTCACCAAACTACCAGGAATGTTTCCTCTAAGTCCTTTGGCCAAGCTACCTCTGGCTTTCGGCCTAAATGAAAAGGATCAGAGGCCACCAAGAAATACACCAACAAACATATATTTATATTGTGTGCAGCCATGCAAGGTTCATTTAAAATAATACATATGTAGGATAAAATGGAATGTTTAGCAGGCATAGAAGGTCTAAAAAGAAAATATGAATGTATTGCCTTTCTGCACAAAAAGTCTATGTTGTTGTAAGATGACTGAAAACCAGCATCCATCTTAAAAGACTTTATGGAGACATTCAGCCTTGCTCACTAGTGCCTCTTACCAGCTAACCCAGTTGAAAAAAACAGAAGTGATCAATTACCCCAGGAGTAGTTGGGGGCAGAGCCGTTACAAGAAATTTTAGCGCCAGGGGCAAAAAGGAAAAATGTTGCCCCCGACCCTGAATTCCAAACCAATTTAATATTAAATATTAACTTACTGGCCACCCCTATCACACACCCCTATTTACGGCCCTGGTTGGGGGATTCAGCTGGTATAAGGTTCTTACACTTTTCTCCAAGTGCTAACCACTTCCACTTGCCTCGGCCTGGGGTGGTGAACTACCGAACATTGCCATGGGAAGAATGCTGCATTAACCTTATGCGCCAAGGTGAAGGACACAATAAGGCAATTCACATAATAAGAATTGGAAGACGGGTGTGGGATGCCGGCATGATTTTGCTACAGACCATCGTAAGGCAGTTGTAATGCAATTGCCAGCAGTCTCCATTTTTGAAAGCAGCAGTGTTACGTCTACCGGAGTAGCAAAGATTTCCCCAACGACAGATAAGTGTTTTTACCCTAACCTTAAGTGCTAACCCTAACCTTAACCCTCCCCTAACCCTAACCTTCTGTTTCCTGCAGCCTAACCCCAACCTTTACCTTAAGTCCTAGACCTGACCTTCCTAATCTTGAGACTTAATCCTAACCGTCCATGTCCCGCAAACTAACCTTAGCCCTCTATGTCCCACAGCCTAATCAAGACCATCCATGTCCCGCAGCCTAACCCTAACCTTCCCCTTAAGCCCAGACCTTATCCTTATCCCGCCACAGCCTTCAGTGCCTGACGCTATTGGAAAAGGGTCTAAATAGGCACCCGTTCCCAATAGCATTTTTCTATTTAGCAAGCTTTTAGACAATGATACAGCCGCTATTCAGCTGGCTGCTGTATCATTGTTGCAATAGGGCCAGCTGTACTGGAAACCACATCCTGGGAATATAATACTCACCAAGGGCCAGATCCAGACCTATGTTTCCATTTAGTTTCATCGTGTAGCGTATTTTCTATGCACTCCTCTAGGCACTCCCCTCGCTCATACGTACTTTGGCCGTTTTACGCTTCCCAAACCCTATCTTAACTTTTCAAAGTGTATACTGACATATGTAAAGGCTACACGTATGTAAGTGCCTAAGCATGCCCATATTGTACTATTTAAATAAAAAGACAAAACAATGATGGTGTATTGGCGCTGGTTAAATATCTAGACTGGATAGATTATACCTCTATAATTACACCAAAATATGAGCAAAAAATTACTAAAAATATAAAATATGATGAGGGTCAGAGGAGAATGATAGTAAGTGAATATAGGTACATAGGAACCTGTACCAATAAAAACCAGAACTTAATACAATCAAAAACATCAAAATTGTTCAGAAATGTAATGCACCTAAGTACACGGCAAGAGTGTGGGAGACTGCAAGTGGTAGATCTAAAATCTGATATCCCTATATGAATGAGAATGAAAATTAAAAGAAACACTGTAAGGGATAAAACATAACTTTTACTTAATTTATACAGATAAAAACCACTCTACCTCGGCCTCTCCTTTATGTCAAACCCTCCACTGGCTCCCTGTCCACTTCAGACCTCTCTTTAAACTCCTTACCCTCACCTTTAAGGCCATCTCCTCATCCACTGCTCCCTACCTCTCTTCCCTCATCAACATGCACACCTCTTCCCGCCCTCTCCATTCTGCTAACCAGCGCTGTCTGACCTCTTTACTGATCACCACATCTCAAGTATGTATCCAGGACTTCTCCCGTGCTGCACCTCTGCACTGGAATGACCTTCCTTTTTCAGTCAGACTCTAACCCACATTGCAGGTCTTCAATCGTTCACTTAAATCGCACCTGTTCAGGCTAGCCTACCCCTCCTCCACTTAACATCCACACTGCATCCTTCATCTATCCCTTTTCTTCCTTCCCACTCACCTCCACTCACAGCAGCAGTCCACTTCCTTCCCTCTCCTTATGTCTTCTGTAAGCTCTTCCGTCCCACATAGTGTGTTAGCTCACGTGAGCAGGGCCCTCCATCCTAGTGTTGTTCCTTCCTTCACCACCACTCCCTCCTCACTTTGTAGCCTCTTGTCCCCCTCTGCTACCCTTTTATACAATCCCCACCTGGTGGCTCCCTCTTAACCTCTCACTGCGCCCCAATCCTGATCTTCCAAGCTTGACACCACGCATTTTGCCTTACGTTCTGCGCTTGCTTCACTTTATTGTTTTTCTGTGATATTTTTATAGTCATATTGTATTTAATATATAATATGCTGTCCCTACCCTGTATGTCTATACTGTATTTTGTTGTATTTTGTACGGCACTGCGGACACCTTGTGTAATAATAGTAAAAAGTCCAGTTCCCTCTCCCAACTATGCCAAGTCCTGGCGCCTCTGGTCCGAAGGCGGTGAATATAACCCGGGAACATCGGCGAGATAAACTGGAGTCACAACACGTTTCGGGGACAACCCCTTTTTCAAGTGATAGGGATAGGGATATTGGATTTTAGATCTACCACTTGCGGTATCCCACACTCTTGCCGTGCACTTAGGTGCAATTTGGGACTTACATTTCTGAACAATTTTGATGTTTTTTTTAATTGTGTTAAGTTTTGGTTTTTATTGGTACAGGTTCCTATTTACCTATATTCACTTATTATCATTCTACTCTGACCCTCATCATATTTTATATTTTTTGTGATTTATTGCTCATCTTTTAATGTAATTATAGAGGTATAATCTATATGTGTGTATGTGCTGCAGGTTTTAGCGCTGAAAGGGATTATTGTTTGCTCTATTTTGTGTATGATTAAATTCCTCACCCTGCCTCCGAAGCGTAATTTCGGGTGACGTATGGCTGTCACGGCCCTTCGTCCGTAGTTACGCTGTTGATAGTAGTTTGGTATGTACGTTCAGAGTTACGTGGCATAACATCTGCCGCACGCATGCACAGTATATACAAAACAGCGTTTTTACATCACCGGCTAGCATAAATACACTAGCGTACTTAGTTCTGGATCTACCCCCATGATTGCTGAGACTATCCCTGCGTAGCCACTTTATCTTGCTGATTGCTATAATATGAAGGCCATACCGCCTTCCACCATATTTTAATCCTGGCTCCGATTACTCCAGTAGATGTATAGCATGCACATACGCCTTGATAACAACATACACTTACCAGCGTGGTGCACCACACTACACTGACTAATCCGCCAACCAGTAAAACAACAATGAGAATAAAGATAAAATGGACAAAATCACATACAGCCTAACATCAACAGAGGCCTGTCTGCTGTGTGAAGTGGGAACCCTCGTCTAGATCTACAGCTGGGGGTATTTAACTTTTTCATATTGCTGTTCTCATTCTTGAACACTTGATAAATCAGCAATTTATCTACACTAAAAAGCTGTTAAGTTCATCTCAGCAAAAGACCTATGCAGTCATGTGCGACCACATCTATATATAACATTTACACTCATTCAGTCATTCGATCATTTAATCAACGGTATGAAAGGAAGCAAATGTTACGGAGCGACTTAACATTACTGACCATAGATGTCAACATGAGTCCTTATTAATCTATTGTTTTATGCCAAAGGGGGTTGGTATTTTTTTTTATTCTTTATTTTATGGATTTTCAAATATAGAGATACAGTTTCACAGTATCACACGACATAAGTACAAGAAGTATGAATGCAGTTTTAGAACATACAATGTTTCAGGCAAGTAATCATGGTCAATACAAAAAAATAAAAATAAATAAAAAGGCCTAATTAAAGAGATTTTTGTGTTTGCATAATCATTTCAGGGGTTTCATTGCAAGCAACCTAAAGATGTCGTGTAATCCATGTATAAAAGTAATTGATTGTATGGATATATAAAAATGAAATAAAAGAAGAGATGGAGGGATTGGGAATAAAAAGAGAGGGGAAAGTGGGGGGAGGGGAGGGTTTCTTAGTCACTCATTATACTTTTCAGGTTACGATAAGCAATGTCCAGAGTTGCTCTAATCCTCTGGTGGAAGGTATAGTTTGTCCATTAGGACTAGCTTATTTATTTATTTATTTATTTTTCTATTTTATTTAATTTTTTATTATTAATTCTTTTTTTTTTGTTTTTTTTTGTTTTTTTTTATAATTATACACAGAGAGCGCAATACTCTGGAGAATCTTAAAGATGAACCATTAATACCATATCGTTGTATAACGAGTAAATTAGTCATGAGCTAAGTAAGTGAGGTTATCCATAGATAGATAGAAGTCTATCCTGTCTATCCATTCCTTAATAGAAGGGAGGGGGGGTTGACTTCCAATGCACAGTAATAACAGCAACTGCTGTGTTGCATAAATGTCGCAAAAGGGACTTCTTATAAATAGAGATAGGCATGGAAGTAAGGGTGAGCAGCCAGAATTCAGGGTTGTTAGGGGTTTCCTCTCCAATTATACCTTTAGTTATCTCAATGACCCAGCTCCAGAAGGGGGTAAGAAGGGGGAAATCCTACCAGATGTGGATAAAAGTGCCTCCTGGAGATCCACATCTCAAGAAAATGTCAGGAGTGTCAGGGAAGATTGCGTGAAGGCGGGTAGGAATTAGGTACCACCGAGTGAGCAATTTATATTGCGTCTCTATTACAGAGGTGCTATAAGAGGACGCGTGTATTGTCATGAATATTTTCTCCCAATCAGAATCCGAAATAGACTGGAAAAATGTATCTCGTTTGGCTCATTTTTATTGCTCAGTTGTGTATATTGCATTCGTCTGTCCATGTGAACACTGAAAATACCTTTTATTAAGAATTACTCCAAGGGTATTGCCATCCATGTAGCAGTATTACAGGGAAACACTGGGAAAAAAGAGTATTTTAAAATATGATTGAAAAATCCTAATGTTAGCAAAAAACTGTAAAAATATGTCTTTATTTTTAAATTACCCTACGCAACAAATGGCTGCTCTAGAGATAATGTCGCTTTTACCAGTACAAGTCACCTAGCTTGTTAGTTCATTGGGAAACTGATCATTCTCACAGTAACACATCAAGAAGACAATAGCAAATAAAAATTATATTAAAATGCTTTATTTTTTTTTTTAATCAACAATTTTCACATATATAATAAATATTGTAATATAAATGATTGGATTTATCTTTAGTTTCTGCATTTTTAATCAATAATAACTAATGGATAGAGAACATGTTGAAATTAAATAGAGAAATAACTTATACAATAAAGAAATGGAAAGTTATCTATGATAAAGTCTTTTGTGTGCCATTTAAACAAAGGAATACTTGCGGCGGGAAAAGTGCCCACGCAACCACTTGCGTGTACACGCTACCACAAGCGAACTACATGCGTGCTCACGCATAACCTTATCTTTATGCACGACAAAATATACATGTTCCCAGACCTAATCTATACAAGTACAATGTGTGTGGTTAAATAAAATGAGTTCCATGATTCTAAAATTATGTTTCATTCGCAGGAGTACCAAATCGACTAATATACAAATGCTTAGCTTAGGAAGATTATGGTCCAGAGTCACAGTTACGTAGTTTTCGTCTTACGTACATTGTTTTAAGAATTGAGCTACTACACATGCATAATAGCTTGTTTACGCTATCTACGTACCATTTCTGTACTAAAGACACGCTTACGCAATCTACGTACAGAAAAGTTGTCAAGTCTGTAACTTTTCTGAGCGAAACCGCGGGCGTCCGTAGCTTGCATGCGTAGTTTGGGACGCTTAGCATGCCCATACTGTACGATTTACATGCCTCACCCCGCCAGTGTGTACACGTGTGTCGTATAAAGAGGGTGGTTGCTCAATAAATAGTATTATGTGATAATATGGGTGTTGTTCAGGCAATCAATCGTCAGAGCGCCTCTTCCCCTCAAGTTGTCCGCCTTCTGAGACACAAAGGGCCTGATTCAGAAATATACGATTTCCACTTAGGAGCGTATATTTAGGATCTTAGAAAATTTGCATTACTGCGCATGCGTAGTAATAGTGCAACGCCATGTACGTAGCGGTTAGGAGCGTAAATTCGCTAAGATCGTAAGTATGATTCGATCGCAAGCACTTAAGATCTTAAGTGCTGCGAATCTTTAAGATCTTAAGGATTTGCATGGAAATGGGCGGGGGGAGGCAGGGACCAGGGGTGGATAATGGGGTGGCGGATGCGCTCTCAAGATTTGATTGGGCTAGGTTTTATATGCTCGCCCCACATGTCAGCACCACTGGTTATCTTTGTCCCCTGTTTGTTTGGCAGATTGTCGAGCAGGAATAGAGGATGTGGCGTTGCAGTCACTGGCTCCGGTCACCCTGAGAAGTTATAGGGCAGTGTGGGCGACTTGGGCAGTTTTTTGGGAAGCACATGCTACTGCGGAGAAGATCAAGCTGGGCCTGCTGCATGCGTTCATGATGAGTGAGTATAATGCAGGTAAGTCCCGTGCCCATATGTCAGCTTCCTTGGGGGCATTTCATTCTTTGGGAGGTTATATGGGAGGCCTGATGTCACGAGGGGTTTCTTGGTTAGTAAAGCAATGAAAGGTTGGGCTAGGGCTCGGCCTACCCCTCCTGACAGCAGGCTTCCTATATCACTTGACTGCCTAAGTGAGCTGATGACGTCTGTAGCTTCAGTAGTGGATAATGAGTACGAAACTCTTTTATTTAAAACAGCATTTAGTTTCGCATTCGCGGGTGCTTTTAGAATCAGTGAGCTTGTGGCTGCGTCCAGGTCCTCTGGTCCACTGGACTTTGTCCAACAACGTTAGGCTAAGCCAGAATGGGGTACATTGTAGAATTCAGCGGGGAAAAAGTGACCAGTTGGGTAGGGGCCGATGGATAGAATTGCCTCGTCATAGCGTTTCAGCTATTTGTCCAGTGGTATGGGGACTGCAATTTGAGGCAGTCCGGCCTGTGAGTTGCCCGGTGTGGTTGGCCCATTATGATGGGACCCCGCTTTCTCGCTACCAATTTACCGCAGTTTTTAGGAAGACACTATCACAATCAGGCAGGGATCTGTCATGGTACGGCACTCACTTGTTCAGGATTGGGTCTGCGTCGGTAGCTGCAGCCCAAGGCGCATCGGCTGAAACTATCAAGGCCTATGGTCGTTGGAAATCTTACGCCTATAAAAAAATACATTCGGCCCATTCCAGAACACAATTAATGATCTTAGTGGATCTACCATTTGTTTTGAATATATGTTTACTTCATGCTGTTTGTATTTTAGTGACTTCTTCCTTGTCTCTCCTTCCCTCTTCACCGCAAGCTCAGATAGGTTCCCAGGCTTAGCCTGGTAGCTGCTTGCTAAACCAGGTGCAAAGCGTGAAGGGACTTTTTCCTCTTAATTCTGGGAACATCAAGTAGTCCCCCTAGTCAATTACAGAAAAGAGTCCCGGATGTCTTGAGGTTTTACCTTCGCCTGAGGCCGCGTGCCCCTTCCTACCTCCTTTATAGTGGTTATTTAGGTTATAATGTTGCTTTATTGCTGGTTAGTGCTTTAGGTTTTGTTCCTATTACTAGCGCACATTTATTAATTTTCCCTTGACAGTGTCTACAAAGGTGCATATTGCGTGGGTGTTTGGCCACTCTTTCGGGTATTGAGCAGGTTGTCATGTAAAGGCAGTTGGGGGAATGAATGTTGAAGGCTGGTCGGTGATGTGGAAGGGGGTCAGGGGGATGCTTTAGTCAGCATTCCTAGACAGTTTTGCTAGGGAAATGCTACTGGATGCTAAGCCAGACGCAGTAGTAATCCACCTTTGCGGAAATTACATCGGAAAGACCCCGACGGTTGCTCTTACGTGGGCAATACGGAAAGATCTGGCGTTTGCATTTCAGTGGTGGCCCGATATCCGTTGGATTTGGTCAGACATCACCCCCAGGATGCGATGGCGTTTTTCGCCAAACGGTGTCGCCATGGACAGCGTTCGGCGAAAAATCAATAGGTCTACTAAGACATTTCTTATGAGCCATGGGGGTCAGTGATCAGTCACCCTGTTTTTCGTCACGACAAGGGACACCTATACCACAGTGACGAGGTTCACTTGTCGGAGGAAGGCATGGTGATTTTTGTTCAAGAAATTTTGGAGGGAATTAGGATTAGGTTTTAGGTATGTGAGTGGATGTTGCGCTCCCGTCTGGGTGTTGGTGGTAAAAGCAGGTTGGTATGGTGTTATGTTAGTTGACGCATTGGCTGATGGTATGAAATTATGGTTATGCTTGGCACATTATTATTATGAAAACGCCACCGTGGAATTTGCCGGTGTTTGGTCTTAAGAGCTGTAGGGAATTTGGCCGGCTCCTTAAGAGGTCCGTCTTTCTAGCAGGCGGCCTCGTTGCAAATGTTTTCTGCAGTGCCTGTGTGTTTTAAATGTTGCGCCTTGGTTTGGGGGGAATTTATGCGCTGTGGCATTGTTGGATGATTTATGTTTTATGTATTATGCCTGTTTTGAAATAAATGATTTTACCTGCTTTTGTATTTGCCCCATCCGATAATAGACTAATTAAAGTATTATGATCCTTAAGATCCCAAATTTCATCTAATAAATAAAATTCATAATTTGTCCCACAAGAAGTTGTCTGTGTCTTTATTACTTGGGTAAGAGGTGTGTGACATTGGGGAATAATGGGGAATCACACATGGGTAGTTTATAAATCTTCAAGTCTTTTAAGAGACACATGTTCAGTTTTACATAATTTAATATATGCACAGTAAGTTCACACAATTTTTATTTTGATATTGTTTATTTTGAATGATGGTAATGCTGTTTGCTTGGAGGATACTATAGTTGTGTTGCGTTAAAATACGCGTTCCAAACCCTACCTTAACTTTTGCCAATGTAACCGCAGTCATACGCACACGTATGTATGGGCTACACAAATTTACGCAGCTAAGCACGCCCATACTGTACACTTTAAATACTACCCCCGCCTACTTCACGTATTTTAGATGTATTTTGGACGCAAGTAAAATTGGCACGCCCACACGTAAGTATTTACGTGACACATACGTGAATGGCCCATACGTTCACAATTACGCTACGTTACGGAGCATATTTTCTATGGTGCGCATGCGCAGTACTTACCAAAAGGCGATTTTACATCTCCGCCACGCGTAAATTCGCTCACAAGCGTTGTTCTGGA
>WWET01000184.1:334034-349892 GCA_011038615.1 Limnodynastes dumerilii | reverse complement strand
GGTCTATAATTACCCGGTTGTGATCTTATTCCCTTTTTAAACAATGGCACTACATCTGCTATGCGCCAATCCCTTGGTACACAGCCTGTTGAAATTGAGTCTATGAAAATTAAAAACAACGGTCTAGCAATTTCTGAATGTAGCTCCATTAGATGTATGCCGTCAGGGCCAGGAGCTTTATTTATCTTAATTTTCTTCAACCGCCTTTGGACTTCTTCTTCTGTGATCGAAAGTGACGGCAGATAAGAGCTACATGGCCCATCCAGTCTGCCCAGTTGTTTATTTAAAACTATACTGTCCCTAGACCCTATTTACCCTCAATTTAGTTTGAGATTTAGGATATCTTTATATTTATACCAAGCATGTTTACACTGTTCTATTGTGTTACTTCTACCCCCTCAGATGGGAGGCTATTCCACTTATCCATCACCCTTATAGTGAAGTGATTTTTTCCGCTCATTTCCTCTGAATTTACCACCCTCCAGTTTGTATCCATGCCCTCGTGTTCTATTACACCTCTTCTTCTGAAAAATGCCCCCCTTCTCTAGCCGGTCACAACCCTTGATATATTTGAAAGCTGCTATCAGTTACAATCCTAAACCTAATTACTAATTAACTAATTATTTACCCACAATGCAGGTAGCGTGACAATCACAGGAGAGGAAGAGGAGAGAAAGGGATGGAAGGTGAAAGACCAGGTCCCCATAGCAAAGAGACGGGGCCAGAGTCTGGATGGGCGGGACTGGAGGCAGAGCTGGCCGGGACTGGGACAGAGTTGGGCAGAACCCCTGCCTGATAGAAGCTGTCAGAGGCTGACAGATTAAAGCTGCGCTTGGCACTCCATGTATGAGTGGTGGAGCCATCTTTTCTAAGGACAGACTGCCGAAAACGGAAGGTAGTCGGTCTTTTATTGTTGCAAAGTGATATGTCGAAAAAAGTGGCAAACCACCATGTATATATATGGTGATAAGCATACAGTAAGGGTTGGGTTTAGCCCTTACGGAAAATGCTCGATTGGAGATGAGTGCGGAATAGTTAAAGTAATCACCTGTACATGGATTCACTATCCACACGTAGGAGAGCAGGAGGAGTGCTGGGGAGAATCCCAGGGGGAGTTGCTGGGGCGAGTGCTGGGGGAAGTGCCCTGCTCTCCTACGAGCGGTATTGGGAATCAGAATTCTATGTTGTAGCCTCTGTTATAGAATTTAAAACCTAATCTGGATCAGGCCCCTGGTTGGCAATAAATTGTTCTTTGTGCAGTCAGATATGAGACAAATAATGAATTCAATATATGCTCTGACCCTAATCAAACATATCTAAATGTTTCAAATCCTGTTTATCTAATATCCTGAGGTTTAACTTCTTTTATTTAAATTCACTCTCTAAGCAACTTTCCATTTCTTCTTCAGTTCTTGTCTGTATTCAGCAACTAAACTGATTGTCTTTTTATTCTTGATAATAAAACATGATAGTATATAAAGGCTATATATATATATTTGCATTTTAATACGTCTCCTATACTACTATTTAAAAAGGTTAATGGGTCAAAACTATAAAAGGAGGAAACACAATTGCAGTTCATACAGTTCCATAGTGATATATGAATAGATTCATGAAAATTACTTATTTTTCTTGAAACTAAAACCCAGATGAACAAGCTTTTCACAGACCCATTGTGATCAACATGTATTTCCAATCAGCAAGTCTAGCTCTCCAATGAGCAGCATAGCTTTCAGATTACATATCGCCGAATGGCATTAACAACGTTTTCCAATAGGAGACATTGGAGGGAGCGTTGTGCTCCCATTGGATGCAAAATATCTGCAATCGAAAGGAGGAGATACATGCAGAAAGGAGCCATATAGCCATATTCTGCCTTAAGATATGGGCCGTAGCTTCGATGCATAGTGCCCTGCACTCCTAGGTGCAGTATTGGGAATCAGAAATTTTATACATTGCAGAGGCAAAGTATGGAATTTCAATGAATATTTGGATCAGGCCCTAAACCCTTAAGTCTGGATCAGGTCCAAAGATCTGAAATATTGTGCAAGGTCACTGTTAACTAAATGCTAAAAAATTACCATAAGTTGCTGTGTCATAATTGAGGACTTTTACTCAGCAATATCTGGTCAAATTGATAATAAATGATATGCATTCTTTATTCCTTATGCTTAGAATTATTCTGATTTGCACAATGTTGACAAAAAAATAAACAATAAAATTGAATCCAGTGTTTGAAATAGAAACTGGTTTTGAAATGGTGGCATAGAAATTTAAAGATGGTCATATGGAATTGTAGAAGTAAATGCAAGTGAATGGAGATTGTTTAGTTTTACAATTAAAATGGCAGGAGTTTATAAAACATAGAATGTGACAGCAGATAGTGCCCAAATCCCATTTTTTTTTTAACCATACTGGGCCGTATTCAGAGCTCCGGGTGCATTGCATATGTGCCCGAAGTTTTCCGATGCGTGCTACTGCGCATGCGCAGTAATTTTCTAACATCATCTACATTGCTTGTTGCAACGTAGATTGCGTATACGTGGTCTTAAAGAGCTCTGAATACGGCCCACTGACCCTAGAACCTCTTTCAGTTTAGATAAGGATATCTTATATTTATACGAAGCATGTTTAAATTGTTCTACTGTCTTATCAACTACCCTTTCATAGTAGTCATTTTTCTGCACTTTTCCTCTAAAGTTTCCACTCTCCAGTTTATACAGATGGCCTAGTGTTCTAATACACTAGTAGTTCCCCCCTAATCTACCTGGTTAAGCCTTTGATATATTTGAAAGCTGCTATCATGTCCCCCTCTCCCTTCTCTGCTCTAAGCTATACATGTTAAGTTCCTCTTGTTTTTTTTATTATGTGTTGTGACACATGCCATGCACCCATTTTAGCTGCTCTTCTTGTATTTATGTCCTTCTGGAGATATGGCCTCCAGAACTGAACACAGTATTCTAGGGGAGGTAGACCTATAAAGTGACATTACTGCTACTCTCTTTCTGCTACTAATTCCGCTCCCTACGCAACCAAGCATCTTGCCTTTCTCATTGCCTGATGACCAAGTAATAGTAGCATACCACTACATACAAGCCTACTTCAGACACTGGTGCATTCATAAATCCTCCGGCTGCTCTCTCTAAAACCTGATTACAATTCACTTAAATTGATGTTCTTCTATAGTGACGATGGGTAAGCACCATTCACCACACCCATCATGCTTAGTCACTGACAGACAACATTTTCCAGTCCAGAGTCTTCCATAGGAGCACATGTTCAACAGTTTCCACTTAAATGAACGTCTTTTACCAAAATATGAACCTACGATGACATGAGAACGCAACACACTGCAGCACTTGTGTGTGAAATGCAGCAGCGGATACACTCTGTATAAAATCTTGATGGGGCACAATAAAACGTACGTCCAACAGAAACAGCAATTGATTTGTGGATTAGGTTTTTATTTTCAGACCATTGAAAAGAAATAATGTATGGAAGCAATCTAGTACTAAGCATTTTGGAAAATCTATTTGAGATCATTTCAGCAGAAGCTCCCGCAGTTTGTCATAAGAGGGGAGGAGAGCAAAGGATAATTGTCTGCAGTCTAGTAAAACACAAAATAACTGCCATCACACTTGAGTGAGCTTATAGCCAGCCTGTCCCAGGGCCTCTAGAAGATAGAGCAGTTAATGTTCCCTTTTATTTCAAAGGATATGTCACTTGTATCACAGATTTATACCATGATACAGCAATTTCATCCAAACAGATGGATAATGATGTCAAAGGAGAAACCCTGTTTTTATTGAGTTTTGCAAAGATTGCTCAGATAGCTTGCTTCAATTGAAAAGCCCCAGCAGTACTCCAGCTCTTAATCTTTCTAATCTCAGCGGTATTAAATTTCATCATTTTTGTTTGAAGGAGGAAAATTCTGCTGTAATGGTTTCCTAATAGGGAACACAGAAGATCCAAAGCCGGGGGCTCTCTGTGTAGTTGTTCCATAAGCACTTCTGATTTATAGGGCTGTTTATGACAGAAAGGAAAATTATCTTCTGCAGATATAAATCAGGTAAAGAGTAGGAAATTGAACTTAGATATCATCTTGTCAGATGCTTAATGTTCTTTCTCCTGTCACTTTGGATAGGCCCAATTTGCAGAATACTGCAGAGGTAAAAGAACACAATTAACAGTGACAGTAAAGTAATAGATGAAGCTATAAAATCAACCTGCTGGTGCTAGATGCTATGTATGATTTTAAGATGAAGTAGTGCCAAAAGTATATATTAGCTCAAACCAACCATTTCCTGTGTTCAGCAATACCCACTGTGACACTTGTTTGTCACTCTCACGGAGATCTACATACTACACTTTACATATTAATGAACCTATAACCGCTCACCTTTTCTGAAAGTCAAAAGACTTTTCCTCGGCAACTGATATGTTGTTTACTTAACGGAAAATAAGCGCCACTGATTATTTCCACTGGGAAAGGCATAATCACGCTTGCTATTAGATATTAAAATATTTACAGTGTTGACGCCTAGTAAGACAGATGCCCGGAATGCTTATAAAATGCATTAGTGTGTAATAGTTTTTATGGAAGAATGCATATTCTAATATGAGCTAGATGCAGGAGATGAAATGATATTGAATACGCATTTATACATTGCTCATTAGTGTTTCTTTAAGTCATTTTGTCTTGTATTCATCTGTTTTTTCTGTAATTAGCATCAGAATTACATTGTTAGGTTTGAAAGTGAAGAAAAAAATTTGATTGTGAGTCAGTGGTTAAAAAGAGGGGAATCTCCGTGACTGAATGAATGACACGTGTCATAGTCTGGGGAAAATAATAGTTGCTCCTCAAACAACCCCCCTCTCTCCTCACACATATCGCAGCAAACTAGGGACTGTCTGACATTTATTCCTAGTCTGGAGCGCTCATGTATTAGTGCTTAATGTCCTGTGAATAAGATGTGTGTCTTTAATTCCTTGGACTGAAACACTTTAGCTTTTATATATCTAGATCTATTTAATGTGCACTCAACTTGTGTCTGAGACCATACCTCCCAACGGTCCTGATACCAGTGGAACCGTCCTGCTTTCAGGAGACTGTCCCGCTGTCCAGCCGGCTTTACAGACTCTCAGGACAAAGTTGTTTTTGTTTTTCTTCTTTTTAGCCCATGCGGCTTTATATGCAGCACTGCGGCAGGGCTTTTTACACAGCGGTACAGGTAATACCTGTAGGACAAAATCTGTTACTGTGACCAGAAGAGACAGCGTGGGACAGACAGAGAGAGGGAGAGCCGCAGAGGAAGGTAAGTAACAGAATAAATAATTAAGGGGCAGACATGGAGGCTGGGCAAATAAACAGGGGTAGACATATGGAGGCTGGGCAAATAAACAGGGGTAGACATATGGAGGCTGGACATATAAACAGAGGCAGACATATGGGGCCAGATTCAATTAGAAACGAGCTTTAAAAAAAAAATTGCACGAAAAAATTGGCCAAAATTCACCCAATTCAATTTCAGACAGTACGCCCCTAACCTGCGTTAATTGTGTGTTGTGCGATGCTGTATTTTTCCCTGTGAATTTTATGTAATTCGCCCTCGTAGTTAGGGGCTGCAATGGGGACATCTGTGCAAAAAGCTCCTCCCTCCCTATTTCAAATAGCTGTGGTCCTGTCTGAGATCTGGGGGTCTAAAACTTTTTAAAATGTATTTTTTATAGATATCCAGGCCCTGGTAGGGCTTCTAGATCCTAAAAAGCGATTGCCCCACAATAGAATGGAGCTATCATTAGTAAGTTTAAGCCTGATTTCTCCCTCCCTATTTCAAGTAGCTGTGGTCCTGTCTGTAATCTGGGGGTCTAAAACTTTTTAAAATGTATTTTTTTATAGATATCCAGGCCCTGCTAGGGCTTCTAGATTCTAAAAAGCGATTGTCCCACAATAGAATGGAGCTATCATTAGTTAGTTTAAGCCTGATTTTGATAAATTAAGGACTGGGGACTGTTAAGAACCTCTGAGGTTAGCACTATTTAGTCCCAGTTGAAGAGGGTAGGGAGAAAGGTATTTGTACTTAGCTGTGAAATCCATTAAAAGCTGGGAGAAGTCAGAAATGACCAACCTGCAGAATGGGGGCCCCACAGAACATATTACATATGTGATTTTTAATTCCCATAATAGTTTTATTAATAGCATATCCATGATAAAAATTAATAAAATAAAGTTATTTTAATTATTTCTATACATTTTTACTTATTTACATCAACTTAACACAACTCATATTAATTTGCGCACCTATGACAGGTGCGAATATGCACCTGTCAATATAGGAAAAATTTGCACTAATTTTAATGTAATTGAATAGGGAAAGTTGTTTTTCCCTATTTGTGTTAATGAACAAAAATTCACCAGCGAATTTAGATTTTTTTGTGCATAAAAAATGCTAAATTGGATACAGCGTTTAAAATTTGCGCTAATTTCCTTATGCAAATGAGCATAAAATAAGCATAAAATTTGCTATGAACCTAATTGAATCTGGCCCATGGAGGCTGGACATATAAACAGGGGCAGATATGTGGATGGCTGGGTACATACACAGAGGGCACAGTGTGTCATAAGTTGGCATTGGCCACTGCAATAATGTTGGAAAACTTTAATTTCTGAAGCACTTTTTATCTGTATACAGATAGAGGGATGAATGTATAGGCCAAAACACTCATTTTTAAAGCATGCTACACAAAGCACTAGACCCACCCTCTGGGCAGTGCAAGACACACCCACTTCCCCAGACAGACCCACACCCCCTCTACCATGCCGTAAAATTATGTCCCTCTTTCCAATTCTCAAATGTTGGGGGGTATGCTGAGACCCATCTGTATTGTGATTGGACCTTTTATAGGCATGTTACACATTCAACTCTAGTGGCTGCTAACCACATAACTAATGCTAGAGTCTACTTCTGTAGAGGGCCCTCTTCCCCTCACCCAGGACACCAGACAGTTCTGACGCAGTATCCTAAAGCATCTGTCATATAAACTTTGCAGGGAATACTTTTTTCCTCACTCTTCTGGGTAACAAGACCATTGACTGCAGATTTAGGGGAGTTGTTCCTGTTCTGGTAGGACGTCAGGAGTTTCAATTTACATTCCCTCTTTTCTACATAACTCTCTGCAGCTCTTATGAACCCCCCCCCCCTTTCCCTCCAACCCTTCCTTCCTTCACATTTCCACTGATTTCTGGTTATTCTACTGACAAACTTTCCTCTATTGCCTTAAAACTATCTGTGTCATTAGCTGTCCTACTACTGTTGGAACTTAAATTGGAGGTGGACGTGACTTAGGTCCTGATAACTGATCAGACATAATTTAAAGAACTAAGCATGCTACATCTTGTATTCCTTATTAACATAGATATCTCTATTCTTCACTCACACATCATATGGGAGTTTGTAACATTTCCATTTGGCATAAATGTTACAAAGGTAATTGTGCTTTTTTGACTTATGTTATGGGAGTTCCTCAATGGTTCAGAAGTTCTGGAGTCGTGGCTTGAATGCTTAATGCTGACTCTATGGTCCTTAGCTAGATCTCAAGGTGTTTCTAAATGCAATCTCCCGCTAATATAACTAAAATGATCAGTGTCACATACTCATACTTAGTCTAAGCCAGGAATTGTATAACGTGTATCACCTTACATACATGTGAAGATCTCTAGTAACCATTATGTGACACCATAAAAGGTATATGTATACTGCTAGACTTTCCTTATATAAATATCCCCACATTTAGTCACAGTAGTATGATTCAAGGTTATGGTTCACTGCTTCAAAGAGCTGTCTTGACACAGTGCGGACAGGGTGGACTGCTGTCAGTCAGTCTGCCCCTAGTATCTTCTATACTTAATACTATATTTCAATACTTAAATGGAAGGGAGAGTCTAGTGCTCCACTACATGAATTACATATATTCATGGAAAGAGGGGAAGGGGTGTTTTTTGTCCAGACATTGGGTAGTGGGTATTTTACATTATTTTACTTTTATTAAAATTGGTTTATAGTAAATCATATACCAATGACTAAAAGGAAATAGAAAAAATGGTATTAAAATCAGGAGAACATCTCCCTTAACTCAGGGAAATCTCTCATAGAGGGCTTGAGGCCCATGGTGTCATGCAAATCACGGCCTCAAGTCCTGCCCCCCACCTGGCAACACTAGTATCCCAGTGTTACTAGGGGCAGGGAGGGGCTTGATGACGCAATTTGCATCATCAAGCCCCACCCCCATCCCTAGTAAACCTAGAGAGGGGATAATTGTTAGTCAGGGGGCGGTGCTTAATGATAGGTTTTGCATAAATCCTGTCATTAAGCCTCACCTCTTGCAGGCATCTATGGCTTATATTATATCAACTATTAAAGGAGTATATAGCAGAGCAGTTCTCCTGGTTTTAATACCTTTTTAGCTCATAACTAACATTAGAATGATTTATATGAGTCTCTGATTGTTGTTTTGTCTGATTTTAATTTGGGAACAATGGGCCAGATTTGGAACTATGGGCCTGATCCAGAGCAACGACCGCAAGCGAGCGTACGACGAGCGTATGCGAAAATTCTGTGAAAAATTCGCAACGCGCATGCCCAGTATGACAGCTTCCGGTCGCCCGAGCGTCATGAGCGAATAGCGGGCGTATTGTTAGCGTATTTTTCGCTCGCGGGGCGTATTTTTTTTACGATGGTCGGCTGGGCGCCCGTTTTACTACAGGGAGGCGGGGATAGCCATTTAAATTGTACAGTATGGGCGTGCTAAGCCCGTACGCTCAGCGTATTTTCTGCGAATTTTCGTACGGCCGACGGGCGTACCCAGTGTAGGGTATAGCCGCCGTAAGCAGGGACTTTACTATGGGAGTGTTAGGGGCGTGTATGTTGATACGCCCGAGCGAACGTTCGCATTCGCCCGTCGTACGAATTTTCGTAGCGCTGGATCAGGCCCTATGTCCGCTAGCGTATTTACTGGCGTGCCACCCATAAGACACCCGTGATTACACTTTGGAAGCGGGAGGACGCATTTAAATCATACAGCATGGGCGTGCTTAGGCGCCTAGGTACGTGCAGCCATTACGGCCAATAGGAGTTACGCTTTGAAAAGTTAAGGTAGGGTTTGGAAAGCGTAAAACGGCAAAAGTACGCACGACCGAGGAGAGTACATAGTAATTACAATAGCGTAAATTAGCGTAAATACGCTACGTGTTGTAACGTAAAAGGAACATATCTCTGGATCTTGGCCAATATCATTACCAATATACTTACAACAAGTGTAACAATAACACAAAAATTCCTTGCCTCTCCTCTGCTGTGTCCTGGCTTTTTCCTCCGGATGAGTGATGATTAGTTAACCCTTTGGCACCTAAGTGTCCGCAGGTTAACTGTCAATTTCCAGCATCACACTTACATAGTACACCTGGGGCAAACAGCACTACTTAACAATATCAATGTAGACTGACATATATACTCATTTTAATGGGTCTTAGTGAATTATAGCCTTTATTTCAGTCTTCTTTCTTTATTAATGACCATAAGTAAATAATCTTATTGCCTTGATTCACACTGCAGATGAATGTTCTCTAGAAAGAAGGAAATGCAAAAATGAAATGCTTTAAAAATCTGATAATTTGAATAATTCATCAAATTAAACATCGCAGATACTGTAAAGCTACCGAAGAAAAAAAAGATAGTTTTATGAAAAAAAAAAAGAAGAAAAAACATTTTATTGGCAAAAAATATGAAATCTACATTTCTGTAAACAGTTTTGCTATACACAATTTACCTGTAAAGATAGGTCCAGAAAATTTCTAAAAACATCATTCTAACCTGCGCAAATAGAAATGTGACATGTTTACCATGCTTGTCTGTTCTACTTATCCTGCTTTACGGTTTCATATTTGGAGAAAACATAGAGTCTCGTGTCCCCAAGGGTTCCGGAGGCCATTCTATTTCATTTCTTCAGAAAATTGTATCTCAGGATTTCAATCTTCTTAGATGGAGATGACAAAATACAATATCAACAACACTTATGTTTTTTATTTCCCATATTTTTAAGAGCATAAATAAAAGATCAGTGAACATTTAGGTCATGCAATGACAAATGTAAGAAAAAAAGACAAATGACCATACTTTTTACGAAGATTACAATGAACACACATAAAACTATTCAGGTTATAGAGGTTGCCGCCATCCAATGTTTGGTAAAGAGAACCAATGCAAGTTTTAGGATGTGACATAGGAGGAATCATTTTTTAAAGGGGAAAATTGCAATGAATTGCCAGCACACAAGTAACTTTGGGCCGTATACTGTTTTAATAACCGGTGGGTACTTATGGAGTGTGGATTGACGGTACCATGGTCTTAATTTCGAAAGACTGCTGCCAATTGCTGAGAGTATGCATTGAGTGTTTTAGGTAACCCTACACATAACCCTTTCCTAAGCCTCCTTTTCTCACAACCTACCCCTAACCTTCCTCTTCTTCAGCCATAACCCTAACCCTCAATGTTCAGGGGCCTAACACTATCCCTCCATGCCCACAGCCTCACCCTAACCCTCTATGGCCTGCAGCCTAACCCTAACTTTCCCCTTAAGCCCTAACCCTAACCTTAGCCTACCGCAGCCTAACCCTTACCAATTACCATAGCAACCACTGCAGCCTGTAGCTACTGGGATCGGGAAAATAGGTTCCCCTTCACAATGCCAAATTTCTATTTTCAAAGATTTTTGATCAATGGTACAGTGGCCATTCAGCTGGCAGCAGGGGTGTCACAAATTTTTTTGGGGGGAGGGGCAAGAATTTAGCCCTCCCCTTGGCGTCCATTCACCTTTGTACGCCCCCCTCTTGGTGTGTAACAGGAATGAATGTCAAAGGGGGCGTGTTTTACCCATTGAGGGCATGGTCAACCCATTGGGGCTACAGTTGTGCATCCAGGTTTAAAACACTTTATGTGGCATTAACATAATTAAGCTTTGTGGAGGCCCAGCTTAATCCCCACTAGAAACCCAGCAGATACATACTAAGGTCCCAGCATATGCTTAATAACATAAAGCCCCTGATTACCTCCCCTTTTTTTTCCCTTCAGCCTATTCCCTAGTCACTTTCCTCCCTAACTCTCCAGCCCCTTGTTTTTTTCAGTTCCTCCACTTCATCTCCTAAATTTTCCCTCTTTTGATCCCCTGCTCCCCTGGAAAAAATCTCCTTACTCCATATTTGCTGACTGTCCCAGAATGTCCAGGAAACTTCTGAAATTTGGATATTACGATATTACTCCCAGAATCCCAGGAGACTCAGAAAATCTCCCAGATCTGGGCTTCAGGAAGTGATTTAATGGAAATTGCAGCCTTAAGCCCCAATTACTTAGGATGGGAGGGCTTTATGTATTTGTGACATCAACCTTCACCCCATGCTTAGTAACATTATGGATGGCAGCTTAGATTAGGCAGGGGCAGGGGCTTCAGGCAGTAATTTGCATACTATAAAGCTCCACCCCCATGCTGTCATCTTTTGTTTCTCCCGGAAGGAAAAAACAGAAGTCCGTTACTCCCTTTCTTAAAAACACATGCTTTTCATGCATATTCCTGTGTTCCCACCTCAGCCCACTTTGTATTTTCCCAACCACATTCTATTCTCTGAACCTTTCACACTTCTACTTAAGTGCTTGTGAACTGGCCAAAGTTCGTGGGGGATACCCCTAAGGGAGTCCCTAGCACGATGGCTGTCTTTCAGAAGTAGAGACAGAAAGTTATTTTTCAGCTGCCTCTATTTCAAATAGGCAGCCATTTTAGATTTTTTTTTTTCTGGATTACATTAATTATATAAATTATGTAAAGTTCTTTATATATAGACATTTTTTTTTTATTGTGACTTAATATTCTGCTGTAAAATACTATCAGTAGTTTTGTGTATTCTGGCCTGGGATACCAGCCCACACAGCGCCACAAATACCTCTACTGGTGATAGTATAACGCCTAGCCACAGCCAGTATTCCCAATGTCCAAAAACACCAAACCCTTCAATTTTTTTTATACCTCACCTCTACCCTGTTTATTCACAACACAAGCCAGGTCAAACATGGAGACCAAATCTAATGGTGAAGTAGAGATTAAGGGGTATATTTACTAAGGTCGATTTTGGCTGGCGATTATGATTATTTTTACATAAAAATTGCGGGATTCACTAACAGACGCTTTTGTCAGGTGATTTTAATTCGCCGTCGATAAGCATCGATTTTTCTAGGGGTAAATTTCTATAGAAAAGAACAGTGATTTTCCCTGGAAAAATCCCTGTCGCTTTGTTGAAAAAAAAAGCGCGGCATGTCTGGAATGCTTAGCATGGCTGCGCTGATAGAACTACAAGGCTCAGCATTGCTGAGCCTTATAGTAATATCAGAGTCAGCATGTTAAGCCTTCTAAAAAAATACATTGTGAAAAAAAATACAGTGTGGCTAAAATAAACATTTACACTTACACTGCATAATAATGCCCCCTAATGTGCTAACTTACCTCCGGTGGCCACCGTGTATTATACGAAATGTGTAGTAATGTACTGCGTGTTGTATAAAAAAATTTCATACTCACCGTTTAGCTGTCATCATTCTTGGGACGAGTTGCTTGGAGTTTCTTTCTTCTTTGCAGCTCATCTTCTCCAGTTGCTTGTAGAATCTTCTCCGGTTGAATGAAGATGCAACTCCGGTCCTCTCTTCTGCTCTTCGGCCTCTTCTGGCACTTGCCCCGGCGACAGGCTCCTTCCTCTTCTTCTGCCCCGCTCCGAATGGCCATTAGGCAGCCTTTTATAGAAATGATGACGTCATTTACATTAGGGGGCTCTAGGGAGGCTGAAGAGCAGAAGAGAGGACTGGAGCTGCATCTTCAATGAACCGGAGAAGATGAGCAAAAGAAGAAAGAAACTCCAAGCAACTCGTCCCAAGAATGATGACAGCTAAACGGTGAATGTGAAAATGTTTTATTTAATTTATACAACACACAGTACATTACTACGCATTTAGTATAATACACGGTGGCGACCGGAGGTAAGTTAACACATTAGGGGGCATTATTATGCAGTGTAAATGTTTATTTTAGCCACACAGGTATATTAATGTATTACTGTATGTTTTTTTCTGCACCAGAGACATCACAGAATGTTTAGAAGGCTTAACATGCTGACGCTGATATTAATACAAGGCTCAGCAATGAGCCTTGTAGTTCTATCAGCGCAGCCATGCTAAGCATTCCAGACATGCTGTGCTGGAATTTTGTATAGGGAAAAACACATGTCAAATTTATTGACATGTTTTTCAGACACGGTGTGGCGCACTTTCATTGAAAGCGCCACACACAGAAGGCGCATTATTTTTCCACGATTTGCCGACGATCTAAAGGCGATTTAGACAAACCGCCTTTAGTGAATACGGCCATCTGTATTTTTTTAAAGGCAAACATCTGGACAAGTTTTGTCCAGCGATGTTTGCCTGGTCAATTTTGCTAAAGGCTAAAGTCCCGGGACTTTGCCTTTAGTGAACACGGCGATTGCATAATCTAAAATAAAGTAAAAATAAAGATAAGATGGGGGCGGGGCTTGGATGGGAATGGAGTAGGTCGCACGCTGCCTGTGCTCCCTCTCCAATATCCGAATTTCTATCCGTTTCTTGGTGGATTGGCTCCCCCTGCTCCTGGTCCCTGCTGCCCTTAGTGCCCCACTCACCTGCCCTGGTTCCGGCTGTGGTCTCAGTGGTCGGCGGGGTGTCCCTGGACTGCCGCGGCCTCCCTTGAAGTGGTGGGCCCCTCCGGTTCTTCAGGCGCGGCGGCGCCCACGTGGGGGATCTGCTCCCGTTGTCCTGCTCCGTGCTGTGTCCTGGCTCTGCGGTCCGTAGTCCCCTCGGTGGTGCTGGCGGTGTGGTGCGGTGACGGATCCTCTTCAGGAAGGCCTGCTGGGACCCGTTTTGGCGCGAAACCTGGTTGCTGGGCGCCATCTTGGGCTGACGCTGCGGGAAGGAGGACAGAGTGGAGTGCTGTGCTGGACACTGTCGGAGGAGGAAGGCCATTGAGCAGGTGCCATTGTCTAAGTGCATAACTGGAACTGGTTGTGGGGCATTTGTGTAAGGCTCAGCTGCTGGTAGGAAGACCCTTGCTAGTGTTGGTGGGGGCTTTATTGCTCACTATATTGCTGGACTTTGTTATCATTCCCACCTTCTCCTGCCGTTTGGAAAGGGGCTCTGCAATTGACTTTGTGCTGGTAAGGGGCTTGCTGAACCCTGTCTGCCCTCCTATACAGTCTCCTGGCTGCTGTGTGCCTGTGCAGAATTTGCATTACCCTGCTACACCTGGAGTGGCTACTCTGTCTTCCCCTATACTGTGCCTGCCCTGCATTGTGACCTGCAAGCTGCTACCATATTACTGTTCCTGGAAATCATAGGTGTGCCTCCATTGGTGTAAACCTTACTTTACCTACAGTACTCCTGGTGTTGTCTCCCTCTGCCCTCTATTGCACACTTGCCCTCTGCTATTGGAGCCTATATCTTTGCATTGTTGTGCCTCCTAGCTACCCAGCTGTATCTATAATGGGCAGATCAGATAAATCTGCTGCGGCGGCGGCCAAGTTGGAGAGATTTGCTCGTCAGTCTACCAGTGCCCCTCCACCTAGCCCGACTGCATCGTCAGAGCCGCCGAGTCCGCGACCCCCAGAGGGTGCAGAGAGTCTGGATACGGTTTCCCTGCAGCAGGTTCTCTTATCAGCTATTTCAGCCTCAGAGAAGACCTTGATGAGTAAAATTGGCGAGGTGCAGGTTGACATCTCGCTCCTTCGCCATGATTTACAACAAATCAGAGAGAGGGTCTCTGACACTGAGCGCCGCATCTCCGCCTTGGACGATATTGTGGCCCCTGTGCCGGGACAGCTTGCCAGCTTAGCATCCGAAGTTACTCAGTGCAAGCAAAGGCTAACAGATATGGAAGGGCGCCTGCGCCGTAATAATCTTCGGTTTGTTGGCCTGCCGGAGAGGAAGGAGGGTAACGATCCAACTGTCTTCCTTGAAAATTGGCTGACGGAGGTGTTTGGCAGAGAGTCCTTTACGCCACAGTTTGCGGTGGAGCGTGCCCATCGAATCCCGGCTCAGGCACCGGTCCCTGGAGCGCCCCCGCGGACCTTCATCGCTAAATTTCTCCACTTCAAGGACAGAGATACGCTGCTTCGTCTTATCCGTACCAGAGGGCAACTTCAGATTGACAACCAGCCGGTCTCGGTCTTTCCGGATCTTGCCTTGGACATACAGAAATCCCGGGCCCAATTTGCTGCTGTCAAGCGACGTCTCCGGGAATTACAGTTGCCTTACGCCATGCTTTATCCCTCACGGCTCCGTGTTGTGGCTGATGACTCCACGGTGTTTTTTAGCACGCCGCGTGAGGCTGAGGCCTGGCTGGAGAGGCGCACGGGCCGCCGTGCCTGATGGACTGGATGAGTACTGTATAACTGTATAATTGTACAATTGCTAAATGCCTGTTTGTACTCCTTTGAGTTTGGTTCCGGGACTCTAGGTGCTCTAATATCCTAAGATGTTATAGGTGCAGCTCTGGGGCTATCCTGCATTCTGTGTTATCACGGGGCTGGGGTGCAGGGGTGGGCTGATCTATCATTGGAGGGGGCTCACCTTCCAGTAATAGCCTTACGGTTAGTGGTATTAGCCTCCCTAGTTAGTTTCCTACTTAAAGTATTAAGCTGTAGTGTTTGGGTTAAGGGTGGGGATAGTTACTGTTAAGGGTCATAGGTATCCCATTGGTTATGGTGGGTATACAGGGTGGGAGTGGGTGGAAGGGGTT
>WWET01000184.1:296268-317367 GCA_011038615.1 Limnodynastes dumerilii | reverse complement strand
GAGACAGGAGCATATAAAGTCCCTACTCATAAGCGTTAACATGCTGAAAGGGAGGGGTGGACTAACAGGATGAAAAGGGAGGAGGGACAGGTAAGTAGTTAGCAAGACGGGGAGGTAGACGTTAGGATGAGGAAGTGTAGGCTAGTCTGAAGAAGTGGGTTTTGAGGGAGTGCTTGAAGAACTGGAGGGAGGTTGCTAGTCTAATAGGCTGCGGTAGATCATTCCAATAGAGGCCAGTGCAGGAAGTCTTGGAATACAGGTGGAATGAGAGATGGTTAATAGTAGGGAGGACACTACACATTACAAAAAAAAAAACAAAAAAAAAAAAAACGACATCACAATCATTCAAACATTTATTCATTGCTGTATACGAATAATCATGATACAAAAGGTAAAAAGAAAAAAAACATTGCTGTCTTGGGACTGTAATCCACCCCTTTGATTGCCAAGGAGCAGTTTGTAAAGAAGATTTAAGAATCAAAGATGTAGGAAATCGGAATTAATTTTCCTATATCCAACCAATATCTCTTCTGTTCTGTGCAGGAGCAGAACTTAACCTCACATACCGAGAACAGAAGTCAAGACTGAAACGGACACCAAAAAGAGAGATGGGTAGGAGCCCATCGATCATGGAGTAAGTAATGTTAGATCCATGCGTTACATGTGTCAGGATTATAGAGAAGTAAACAAAGCTCTGAAGATCTACCCTTGGTCAGGATACATATTCATGGACAGAGCTAAATATTGGCTCTAGACAATTGGTGGATAGTTCCTGGCTTTAGGCATTTTATAACCGCAGGCAGTCTTAATTCCCAGCAGTGGTAATAAATACAGGCACAGCTTTACTTCCTACTCCAGTGTGAGGTTATAAGCAATGTGCTGTCCGCTTTCTCAAGGTAGTTGATATTCACAGGCACATTACTTTATTTTCTGGCTTTAGGCAGTTGGCAATTAGAGGCACAGTGCTAGTTCCTGGCTCTGGATAGTTGGTAACTTCAGCTGGTATCAAATGCATAATTAGTAAACTTTCAATTTGTTAAAATATGCCTACTTACAGGAAAAATGTAAAGATGTTAAGGAAGGAGGGTTGATTTCAACATATGTTTTCAACTAGGATTAGAAAAGAACCATCTTAAAATATATAACCTTTAAACTAGAAAAAGTCAAACATGAGTCATAAACAATATTAAACGTTATTAGTTTATGAAGTACATAGTCAATACTGCACAAATGAAATTTATTAAAACCGTAAACAAACTTATACTAAGCACAGATCAATCTTAACAATAAACCATTCAGTAGTAATATGGGAAGACTAGACAACTCGTCTCTGTACATCCATCCATCTATAGATATAGATATATCTATAGATATAGATATGGATCGATCTCTCTCTTTCTCTCTCTCAAAATGGATGGATGTATGTTCCAGCATAAGTCTGGAATCCCTGGAGCAATTTAAACCAAACTTTGTACACATATGACATACAATCTGGACGTAAAAATAATCGAAAACGACCGATAGTAGTGTCGAATCCATACTTTTCGGGGTCGCTGAGATGAATAGTGACACTCCCGATGCCATTTAAGTCCAAGTTTAGCCCCCATCAGCAAGTGAGAAGGTGTGAAAAATAAAATGTCCAAAATGACAGACATTAATGTCAAATCCATAGTTTTTGGGGTCGCTAAGCTGATTGGTGGCAGTCCCGATTACATTTAAGTCCAAGTTTAGTCGAATACAACGAATACAACTCCGTTGAACCTTCTAGAAGGTTGTGGAAGTAAATAGAACTCTGTAGAACCTTCTAGAAGGCATCCAATTCATTAATATCTTACAGATTTAAACCCGGGCAACGCCAGGCACTTCTGCTAATATTCTATAAAAGAATAGGAAAATCGAATTTCAAGAAGACAGGTGTCAATTAAATATCATTTTAAAAAATAATGTCATGAAAATATTCTTTATTCTAAAAAAAAAGTGAATTAAAAATCGCTCATGTGACAAATATACTGAGGCAGTTTGTAAATGTCAAATAAGCCCATTGACTTCCACTGGCATGTAGCAATATTGCAAACGTTCTGCTTCCATAAATTCAAATTGTCAAATCAACATAACGCTCAGATGAAAAGTCAGTGAGATCAGTAAATAATATCACTCACAGCACCTTCATTCCAAGGCAGCTTAAAACAACCAAAAATTATTCCCTTCTTAGGGATTGGTCCCAGATACTTTTGAACTTAGCAAGGCTGGAACAGTGGAGGAACTATGATTTTTAACACGATTGAAATAACGTTCGTCAGGTTGAAGGTGCTAGCTCGCTTGTCAAATTTCTCACGGACTTGTTACATTGATTTACCCACCTACGAGTACAGTAAAGAACATTACATTTTCCCATTTTGGGTTGACACAAGACTCATAACAAGGAAAAAGGACATTATAGAAGTAGTCTCACTCACACTCTCCAAGATGGCCAATGTTTAAGAGGCAGACAGGATTCATGTATCCCTAGAATATTTAGCTGGTGTTAAGAGAAGCAGCTGGTAAATCTTTAACATGGTCAGGATTGCAGGTGACCTGTACCAGCTTATTCTGTTCAAGGGGATGGTGGTGGGGAAGATACCTCTTATGATAATAAAGAAGACTGTCATACACAAGAAAAAATGTTAGCAAAATTAGCCCCTTTGGACTCCCAAAGACCACACATGACAATTTTTGGGACCAGCAACACTCAGTTTGCTGGCAAAAGATATCTAGAGCAAAATCAAGGTGGGGGTGGGTAGCAATTAAAGGATGATGTATTTTGGTACTTTATGGCTTTCCTTGAATTGGACTATACTGAAAAGGGAGAATATGCTGGGCCAAGAATTGATTTGAATCAAGTCCTTATTTCTTTGAATAATTTTACACTGGATGCAGGGACACTGTTCCATTACAGTTTAAGATGTCCAATTAAATTTGAATAGCAACTACCAGTCACAATATGAAAAAACATACAAAGATATAAAAACAAATGTAGCCCATCAATATAATGAGACTTCTAATGAACAAGTAACACAATGCAGTCATTTGGTTCATAATGCTACATTGCTATGAATTCTGTCTAAGCTTCTACCATCTACACTAGGAGTAATTGACTGACATTCAAGATATTTAAAAGTAACAATGAACTCAAAAGTGTATTTTCCTACCACATTGAAAATCACCTCTAGAATACAGTTAGCATCTACTTTAATAAACATAATGCAGTATAACTATGAACAGTATTACCAGTTTTTGACCAAACATCATATTTTCACACCTAATGACCTTGGGTTACTTCTGTAAATGAATAACTTACATTCACCATGTTAAATAAATCAGACTTTATTTACACTTCGCAAAAAAACCCAAACAGAGAAAAAAAAACACAAAAAAGGCATACAGACCTATGTACCATCATTGTATAATTATAAATACAGCTCAGTATTCAAGTACAATACAAGCTCTTCCTAGGTTACTTTTTGTAAACATGAACTGCAAATGAATATAGCTATTCTGTAAGTCCTACCAAAGTAGGTGTTATAAATACTACTGTTATTTCCTAAAATAACAAACACTTATTGTGGTCTGTTGTGACATTTGCAAACAATTAAAGGTACTGACAGTGATCTGTTTTACCATTCACACATTTTATAAACTGCATTTAAAAATTGATCCTGGTACAAAATCAGTTTCCCCTGCTCCCTAATGGCTATATGTAAAATAAATAAACCTGCAAGCTTATTACCTTAAAATACTTAAATGGAAAATAAAACTTTATTCTGTATATTTTCTCCATGCTAGGTGATAGGCCAGCAACACAAATAGGCCAACGCTAGCGTGATAAGAGGATAAGTGTCAAGTATACATTCCAAGTGCTATACAGCTGCAGATGTCCAACAGTTATGGCACACAATTCTGGTAGAGAGGCATTCTAGCAAGGATCAGCAATGAAAAGTTTATTTCCTTGTGTTCCACAAGAACGTGTGTGGCCTGAGCTGCCATAAACTAAAGGAGGCACAGAGAACGATCATTCTGTTTCCATGAGTGACTCTTCACTCTCAATTGCAGTAACAGGAGTTTTAATATCCTTTGCCAAAGTTTCAGTGCTTTTATCTTTTTCTGTTTCATCAGTCAACTCCTCGGTGCACTGGATTTCCTCATCAGCGATTTCCTCATCAGCTATTTCCTCAGCTACCGGGGTTTCTGGGGTATTCCCTATATCAGATGAATCTAAGAACAAAACAGAGGTAATCCTTGCCTATGTCACTAGTATCAAACGTCCATTTGGTAAATAAATTGAAGGAGAAAAGCAAATATATTTTGTTAGATAAAGGACATTATACTTTTAAAATCATGTACATTTAACACAACACTAACTATAACAAACACAGAAAATAATCATGTGAACTCCCCCCCCCCTGCTTCAAACAGGAGTGTAGGATATCCTTAACTCACTCAGGGCAGGGACAGTTTTGTCTGGTTAAATATGAAAAGATGAAGCAAGCAATGACTGATTTCTCCAGCTCTGGACTCCGGTGTTCCCATCTCCTTGGTCCCCATTATTATCAATGCGGCAACAGAGTTGCGATAGTCAACAAGTGGTGAAAAACCAAGCTTCTCTGCTCGTTCACTATTCACATTGCAACGGCAATCCAACTAGAAAAGATTGGAGTACCAGCTCCAATAATCTCTCTGACACTGACAAATAAACTCTAAAGGACAGGTTAATATGGTCAATAGAAGCATTTTTCCCCAATGTCTGAAATGTCTTTCATTTTCTTTTCTAAGACCACCCGTTTCATTGTTTAATGCTATACTAGGTTGTATTAAATACAATGTAAACTTAACCAGACCTCTTTATAAATGAGGCAAAACCCTTATATGCGCTATTATTTTGTTTCATTTACCAGATGACTCTTTGTTGTCCAGGTCCTCTGTGACAGCCTGCATAGCACTACTAGAACTCTGGGAGTCCACTCGTGGTCTTCTTTCAAAGTTTAACTCTTGAAGCCGTGGTGCTTGTGGGCGAGTTTTCCTGGCAGGATTCAGGAAATAACAGTAGGCGCATCTAAAGGCTAGAGAAGGCGGAAAGGATAAACAAACAGCATTCAAACAAGATAAAGCATATAAGTAAAACTACTTTGAAATGTTTAATCTGAAAAATCTATAAACAAAACTCAATTTAAAAAAGTATAGTTAACTCTCACAGGAAAAAAAAAAAGTTACATGACAAAGCTAAGAATGCTTACCAACATATTCAAATTCTTCCTTAAGAGCCATTCCATTATGAGAAAAACATTGCTGGCAGATCAAGGCATATCTTGGGGAATAAAAATACAATTTTCAGGAACAAAATACACATTTACCATAAAGTATTATAAAGACAGTAAAGTTGTGCGTTTAGGGCATTTAGCTAATAAATCTGAAATTTTGGAACACAATATTTGAATATCATGAATGCACAAGAAGCATTTGATAAGGACACAGAGTCTGTAATAATTAGCCAGATTTCTCTTTAGTGCAAAATAGAAAAACACTATCCCCATTAAATTTTATTCCAAGGCATTGCAATGGGCACAGTGAGAAGCGAGTACATGCATACATAGGAAATCATTTAAAGTAATGAAATCCTCATTTTCATGTTCATCACAAGCATCAAATACATTACTCTATTTCCCCAAAGCATATTTTATTAGTAATTAAGCTTTACTCAACTCTAATACCATGATTATATTCATTCATTAACAGTTTTAACGATGATCAAATTAATGGGCACTTGAATGAAGCATCTGCAACTTATCTAATGGATATAGAAAAACTATTATCAGTATTAATGATTTAATGTATAAAATCCCACCCCTATTTTCTATATTTAGTGTGCTTTGTACGAGACTGTGTTTACAGAATATAATCGTTTTGCCACATTACAGTAAGGGAAACAACTGCAGTATCACAAAGGAGGTGGAAAGTTGTAAAAGAAATGCAAGGGTTAGACCATTACGTGGGAGTACCTCCCCAATGTTTTACCTCCTAACGCACAAACTACAACCTTTATTTAAAAAGTCTGCAATACAAAGATATAATAGTGAAAAACTATGTATTCCAAAGCATAGAACACCTGAGCCTCCTGTTACAGATACTATGCAGGAATCATTTTGGAGTAACTTCAATAAATGGTTACTGCCAAAACAGAATGTTTCTCTGGAATATTTAAATCCACATCTTATTTTCAGTTACCTGTTCTGAGGCCCATCACCAACTAAGTATTCAACAACTTTATCCAATGCCCCCCTCTCTCGTGGAAGGATTGGTCTTGCCAATGGAGGTCCTGGCGGGTGGATAGCTAGAGAAAACACAAAAAAATAGCATGATAACATTTTTTCGTCTATATATTTTTGAAGATAGTCAGATACTCCAATTTTTCCAAAATGACAAAAGAAAGGTTACAGATTGGCATTAAATATTTTTTTTTAAAAATTGATAAATGTACATGCTCACACAACTGCTTGTTATATCCAATCCTGGTTGGCTCAAATGATTTTTAAACCTACTTCAATATTAGGAGACCAGACTGCATTACCAAATACGCAACCAATTTAAAAACATCTTGTGACTGCTCAAGGTCTGTGCCGTCCAATTCTTCTACCGATTCTGAAGCCATACAGCACAGCCTTTGAGAGTGGTCTGGAAAGATTGGTAGAATGTGTAAGGGGAGGTGATAATTTGGGCAGATGCAGTTCAGAGGTCTGCATGGACTGGACGATGCATCTGCGACCTTGGTCTGGATATAGATCTGAAGAGGACAAGTCAACTGTGTACCCAGCTAAACATTTAATTCTTGCAATCTCATAACAATAGTCTTTCTTGGACATTTTAGACACCTTGGACCTGATTCAGACTTAAGGAGCTTGAAATTGAGAGGAAGGCTACACCTGAGCAAATCCATATTGATTGCAGGGGGAGTCAAGTTAATTGTATACTTTACATGCAGGTATATATATGGTTTACTGCACACAGATAGTGACTATCTTTACCATCACACTGTTATTTAGACATAGGATAGGAAACATTTCTCAACTCTAATACTGTTTGCAACAGAAGAAATATAACTACCCTGCAATCAACATGGTTTAGCCCAGGTGTAACTTTACTCTCAATTTCAAGCTCCTGTCAGTCTGACTCAGGCCCCTTGTTTTTACCCCATGTTTGGTTATTTTCTGGAACCTATATTGCAACCTCCAAGTGGCTTGATCTCCTCATTAAAGCTATACCCACATGCAGAAATGTAATTTGTGTGTTTTGAGTCAAAGACTAGCAATTTTGTGAAAGAAATTAGATGAAAATTCAAAGGCATGTCAATTGTTCCTCCTATTTTCAAAACACAGGATGATGGCTCACAGTCAAATAAAGGTCACCTACAGCACTGAGTAGCCAACAACAGCAGTCAATACAAACATTAGGATCCTGGACCATTAAAGAGAGAGACTATATTGTCTGCATGTTTTCAACCACACATGGACATTTTATATAAAGCTTTACAACTATATCTTTCTATGTATTAGGTAGAAGATCACAGGATTTTGCAGAGTTTTATTATAGACATGTCATGTTATTGTCAAGTCTAATATACTGCAGTATGTCAAAGAATTTCATTCAAAACTTTATACATTTTAAAGTAAGAAAAGCTGGGTACACACTATACAATTATATTGTACAGTGAGGATGGTGGACTGATTTGTAAAAACATTGACAGAACAGTCTAGTAACGCTACGGTGAAGATCCTGTGTCCACACGGCAAGATTTCACTGGCTATCAGGACGTTTCGCCAAGACCCGGGGACACAATGCAAGTGTGTACCTTGGTTTTAGCTGCACCATTCACAAAATTAACTTCAAATGAAAAAAATGTAAAAAATAAAATTATAATAGCCAAAACAGACAAAGAATTATAGTAGCTAACTAAAAGAAATAACTGTAGATATGTCTATTTACACCAGCACCATCTAACTACAACGGTCAAATAATTTGTACATGGTTTAACACCACCCAAAAAATATTGTTATAGCAAAAATTTATTTTGAGAGAAATATATTTAAAGACGTACAAGAAAAACATTGAAAGGAAACCAGAGACTCCCAACATGTGACACGTGACTAAGCAAAGAGAAACACAACGTTGAGAACCCTGTAACTTTGTAGCCAAATGGGAGTTTAGAGTGGATGGGAAAAATATGTAATCAGTAGACATAGGATTATATGCATTTGCATGTTTGCATATGCAAATGCATAAAACGCTATTTTTATAGCTTTATTGCATATTTTAGTACTTTTTCATTGGCAGTGCTTATTTCAGTAGTTAAATGTGTTAGGCGTGTTGTATTACACGGGAACGGTGGCGGGCCGCAGCCAGTGACGTGTGCCTCACACGCACTCGGCAAGCGAACTGAACCGGATCTGCTGGCTCGCACTAGTCGAAAATGTTGGCGGCGCACGTGGGGGGATGGGTGTACGGCACTCGTTGCTTCACGCAATTCAATTGTTTGTCATTCAATTGCTCACTGTTTGTTAACCTACGAAAATCTGATTTTTGTTGAAATAATACCACCAAAAATACCCAGACTTTAATGGAATCTTGGATAAAAAATTACCCAGGCCAAGTTATGACTGATGGCACTGTGATTTTCTGCAAGGTTTGTGACAAGTGAATACCTTCATCAAAAAAATACCAGATCGATCAACATGTGAGTACTGCTTCCCATATATTGTGAAAATAAACGTTCATTCTAATAAATAGTATTTTGATTGTGCATATTTTGCCCTTTTTTAGTGCATATTTGCATGCATATTTTGGCATTTTGATAGTGCATATAATCCGATGTCTAGTAATCAGTTTAAAACTTATTTTAGATTGGTTTCTACAGCATATTTTAGCTATTTTATACCAATATGGTAAAGAATAATCATAAAACAGCACAAACTCTATGGGGCTGATCCAGAGAAGCACATGATTTTTTTTTTAGGTGCAATTGTAGAACTGAGCAATCCCATCTTAAACTGCAAGGGGGGAGGGGCTAAATTAAATGTCTGTGAAAGCAGAATTAGAATTGGAAAGTGAAGGGAGTCAAATTTGCTTATTTACAAAAGTATAAAGATGTTAAGTAACAACTAATAAAAGATACAAATAAACAGGAGTAAAAACTATGAAGGGCAATCAAAAAGCCAAATTTTCATAAAATAACCCATTCCTTAAAATGCTCTAATTGGTCTTTGCATCTTCACATGCCTCTAGCCATCCACCTTGCTATTCATGCTGTTACCGACAACAGTAATTAATATAAACATCAAAAGCAATCATTGTAGGACGACTGGTCATTTCTGCAGGCTTGGCATACTCTCAACTACCTGCTGTTTATTAATTTTCCAACATATGGGAGCACAGTAGCAAGGAATTATACAATTGATTTTAGATCCCCCTCCACAAAATCGTGTGAACTATTTAATAAAGATAATCAAATCCATTTACTTGTCTGCAATGTGTGCATTAGTGATGAAGCAGAATATGCTCTTTGGAGACTTAAGCAGATGGAAAAAAGTAATGATTTAGACGCATATAAGTAACCTTTATGAATTCTTTTCTGAGCAATTTAACATTACATTAGAATGGAATATATAAACCTTGACAGGGGCACACTGTGAAATTGCCAGCAATATCTGTGTGAGGCACATATGTACAGGTTAGCCAAACCAGGCATCTGCTATGCGGGTTAGAAAGGAACAAGCTTGCCATATGCCCTGCTCACAGCAAGAGCCCGATCACACAATAACCAAACAATGCAGAAACTTCCATTCATTCTGCCTTCAGAACCAAAACCTGACAATTGTGCAACCAACTAGAGCCACTTCTGTAATATTAATCCAATGGCTGTCAAGGACATACTGGAAATGTGAATAAATGCAAATTCTACAGCAGTTAAGGTGATAACCCCCTAGCTAAGAGCACAATAGCCTGAAAATACTACACCCCACACTCGTTAACAGACATTAGAATGTATTCTAGCTTTTTAGTTTGTAAACTAAATAAGTTTTTATTTATTTCAATATTGTTGTAACAAAAAAATTAAAAAAATAAAGTTAATGTTGATGACATTAGACAATTAGAGGTTAAAATCTTTACTGCTTTGAAGATAAAGGGCTTGGCAGCATTCATAGAACAATGACATTAGCATAACTGATCTATACACATGCAAACGATACTTGCTTCTTAAGTCAGCATGCGAGACAGTTTTGAAAAGCTTAATTCACTGTTTATTTGTAACTGTAATGTCACATCATCTTGTCTTGTAACAAACTGAACCACAGTGCTAACCATGTGATAAGAGAATTATTATCTGGAAAAACCAGTGGGGCATGGACTATGTAATATGCAAGTGTCTTACAAACATTAATACACAATATTATGACAAAATAGTTCCAGGCAATTGACCGGATCCAGAAGTCATACAGGTGTAAGTTCATACCACGGAAAAACCATGTTGAACTGCAGAGGAGGCAAATGTCACCTGCAGCAAACAGCATTAACGTTGTAAAGGGAAGGTTCCTAGTCCAGCCCATGGCTTATAAACAGTGTAAAAGTGAAGCTGGTCAAAATGTGTGTACAATAACAAAACGAAAAGAACTCTCCCTGTATCAATGAACTACATTCATTTCATTCCCTCTGAAATTCACCACTTTCCTCCTGTTTTACTGTTATTTTAAAACTCTGGATTTGGTCCAACATGTGTGTTGTTTATGAATGCAAATGTATATGTTGCACTGAGCTTATATTACCATAGAGCAGGGGGTGGGGAACCTCCAGTGCAAGGGTTGTACAAGGCCCACAAAATCATTGGGTCTTGCCCTCCGCAGGCGGGACTCGAGAGGTGGTGTGGTTTGGCTTCTGGAGAGCTTCCGTGCACTAGCCCGCAAACACACACTGCCCGATTTCAGCACTTCGGAGGTGAGGGATGCATCCTACAGACTCCAAATCTCAATCTGTTCCTGGGTCCTTAGTGTAAGCTGGATCCTTATCAGGAAACTCATTTGGGGAGCAGCCTGTATGTGGTAGCAGCTGGATCTCTGGGACGCCGCTGCCATTTTCAAAAAAAGTTTGCTTTAGAGGTTACATTTTTGACCAGGATAATTTTTTTACTTGATAATTTTGTATGGCATATGAACGATGTTATAAATATCCAAATGGCCCTTGGCAGAAAAAAAAAAATGTTCCCCATCCCTGCCATAGAGGCCCAAGCAAAAGAAAAGAAAAGCCACACAAACTTTTACCTCAGCCACTTCCACTTTGTCTGTATACTGTTCGGGAGCATGTTTGGAAGCAGCAGCTGAGGAAGTGTTGTTCCACAGCAGCTATTTTGCAGGCTAATTGAGGTAAGTTAGCTCTCAATTTAAAAACCTATGTATATGACCCAACATTGGGACTCTCATAGTTAAGAGTTAGGACCACTATAAGCAGAAAGGCCTTGACTGTGGCTGGTGGCTTATCATATATATGCAAATATGTGTAATGGACATTTCTGTGTTTTATTTTACAGATAGAATGGTATAGTCTTACTAGTTAATGGCAGTGCTGCTGGGCATTTCCTTTCCAGTGTTTCTGTTGCTAGCAGATTACCCCACCCCCGGACCTTTCATGCACCTGTTTACATTTTTACCTATAAATTGATCTGAGCAACTTCCATTTTGTGTGTATAGAATTCATAGGACATCAGCTGTAAAGAGAGCATGATCTTTGCAGTCAATGGACTGTGCACTCCCATCAATATTCATGAACATTTGTTGCTGCTTAGAACATGGATAACTACTTGCAGGCATGTTAGAGGGCAACTACAATAGAGCTGGGAAAACTGGTCCAATCCTCTTCAGATCCAACTCCAAAACAGACTGTTTATACAATCCGAAAGCAGACCAGGGTTGCAGATACAACAGTCAATACAGAATACAAACTTGTCTCTACAGCAAGTATGAAGACTCACAGGTGAGTTATAAGTTTCTGGCGCTTGCTCAATGTGGATAAGTTTAAGCGTGATGAATCTCAAAACAATGTTCTGAGTTTATGCTATAGGTAGATATAGATACAGTTAATAGTGATAGTTCTGGAGAATCTCCAGCTTACTGTTCGTGGTTTGGATGGTAATTTGCCGTAGGTGGGTTGTTCTCTGCTGCTTCGTACTGTGTTCAGGGTCTTTGTTCCAGTTATGAAGAAACTTTTCCCTCTGGGTTGTCTCGGAATATGGTGCTGCTGTATGTTATCCTTTTGGCCGGCTCGTCGTCCTGTGAACCTCGGTTCCGGGGTGTGCTTGCGGTGAAGGAAAATAAATGCAGGAGTAGAGAGGGAATATAGTGTAACACAGCTTTTTATTGCAGTACAAGTTAAAACAAGTGGTAAAACCTACTCACATGTTCTGTGGACATGAGATGTCCACACAAAGCTTTTTCACAACTAAAGTGGTGTGAAACACATAAAGGCAGTCTCTGGTCATCAAGTGTTGTAACAAGGTGTAACCAACGCGTTTCATCGGGGTATCCGACTTCCTCAGGGTTTTTCCCTGAGGAACATGGATACCTTCTTCTGTTTCAGGCAGCCCTCATACATACAGACTGTCGTTTGTTCTTGAAGGGAATCGCCCCGGGACTATATCTATGCTTGTATTTATTGTTGAATAATACCTGTGTATTTAAATTTATGCGCAAGTGGGCTATCGGGAGTAACTCTGAATCCGCCCCATCGTGTATTTCGTGATTTTTCACTGCGCACGCTCAGAAACCCCATGCGCACCCCATTCAGACCCTAACGCAACTCAGGTGGCAGCGGCTTGCGTTCTGAAGGGCGTGGCGTGGGGGGAGGCACGTGGTCAATGTACAGTAAAGGCGTACCTAAGCGTGTGCACCCAATCCATATCTAGAGACAACCCAGAGGGAAAAGTTTCTTCATAACTGGAACAAAGACCCTGAACACAGTACGAAGCAGCAGAGAACAACCCACCTACGGCAAATTACCATCCAAACCACGAACAGTAAGCTGGAGATTCTCCAGAACTATCACTATTAACTGTATCTATATCTACCTATAGCATAAACTCAGAACATTGTTTTGAGATTCATCACGCTTAAACTTATCCACATTGAGCGAGCGCCAGAAACATAAAAATTCACCTGTGAGTCTTCATACTTACCACTATACCCTGAAGAACGTGGATACCTTCTTCTGTTTCAGGCAGCCCTCATACATACAGACTGTGGTTTGTTCTTGAAGGGAAGCGCCCCAGGACTATATCTATGCTTGTATTTATTGTTGAATAATACCTGTGTATTTAAATTTATCTACTTGTCTCTACAGCAGACCTCTGACCCGCATTTTCTCAAACTATGCCTCTTCTAATCTTCTCCAGACCGCCCACAAAGGTAGTGCTCCGTGATGTCAGAACTGGGATAAATACCGGACAAAGCAGACGTAGGAACATACACACTTTGAAGTGGGTAGTGTGATTGGTAATCAGGTGTCCTGATTTTTAAGATCTTTAAAATCATTTGACCCAACCAGGTTTGGATGTAATGAGCATTCGTGTAGCATAAATGTCAAAGTCGGACCAACTGGTCAGTCGGAAATCCAAACAGATAAGTGTATACCCAACTTAAAGAATATGCACATGTCTATAACTGGATAGTTTCCAATAAGCACGTTCATATTCAATGAAGTACCTAATGTCAGCAGGTAACTGGCAGGAATTAAACACGTGTTAACTATCTGAACAAAGAATGCATATAAAAGTAATTCTCTTTTAATAAAAGCTTTCTTGAGCGGTTTCTTCTTTACTTTAGCTAATAATCTATTTGGAAAATCTCAGCCCTGCATTTCCAATATCTTCCCCACATATTGGCTCCATACCTTCCAAAAAAAACCCACAAATAGACTTTCTATTAATGATGCAAGTCAGAGATCTGCAATAGTAAGAATTAAAAAGGTATTGTCTCATTAAATCATACCATACAAGCATTTGGAAAAGCAGTTTAAGCAAACAAATGAATTACAGTACATCATACCAAAACATTTCTCAAATAGTAATGTCAAGTAAACCGGTTTATATCATTAACTGCATCTGCAAACCCATCAGAAAGATATTTGATTCGTTTTAACAGTCTAATTAGTGTACTTTAATTAAACTATTCTAATAAACTGTACACACAAAAAGTGTTAAAAAAAACCTGCAGGTATTTGTAATGTAAGAATATATATTCTAGACGTGTTTGCCTTTATAACGGATCCATATAAATCTGAAGCTTTCCTAAACCCACGGCTGTAAAAAGGTATGTTATATATCGTTGACTACAGAAAACTGCAAAGTTTTATTGCCATTTAAACAAAGAAGCCATAACAGTTAAACGAGCTATAGCAATAGGCTTCAGTATCACAAGGTGCCAGCTGTAAAGAGTTATGGCTAATTGAATATGGAACTCCTGCTTAATCAGATAACTGTGTTCCCCTTTCCAAATGAAATGCCATTTCCATGGTGCCTGAATATTACCTGGTTTATTGGTAACCAGAGAAAACTATATAAACTGTAAATAACAGTAAGTGCTCTGTTTACCTATTCCAGATATCGTAGTGGCAGGAGATCCTGGGCGTCTTTGTACGAGGCCTGACTGTAATCCTTGCTGAGCGGTCCGCTCAGGGGGTCCACCAGGAGCTGAAGTATCCCTTTGAAGACCTGGAGTTGCTGCCAACAGGCCTGGAACTTGTGGAGAGCCCTGGCTGAGGTTTACTGGGGTAGACACACTTATATTTCTTTGAGCTGCCGTCCTCTGGCGTAGATCTGAGGGGAGTGTGTACAGTACATAAGAAATTTAATGATTCATTACACACTGCTGAAAGCAAGTAACAGAGCTTGTGTAACATTATAAACATGGTCACAAGAAGAGCGTGTGTGGAGCGAGACAGAAGAACCAGATACATGAAAAGGAACAATGCCAAAGTATGGCATATCAGAACTAAAAAAGAAAGCCATTATACTGGTCTCACTGCGCTGCCCAGAAAGCTCCTAATGTCACTAACTGTAACATTAGATTTAACATCAAACCTTTAACAGCCAAAACAAAATTACACAAGAGATTTTGGACCTGATTCACAGTTAAGAGTTAGGTGCAGGCAGATCCGCATCTCACTCTTCCAGCTCTTTCAGTTTTTAAGTACCCTATGGCACTTTCGAGTGCCATAGATCTTATTTCTCTGTACAATGTCCGTACGGACATTGGGCCTGATCCAGAGTAACGCTGATGTGCTGAGCGTACCAACGTTCTGTGTAACAGCGTTACACTGCCCCTGACACCCCCCCCCCCTTGCCAGATCATAATTACACTGGATAACACCGGCTGAAGGCTACCCTAAATTCAGCCGGCGTAACCCAGTGCAACTATGCTGGGACGGCAGTGTTAAACACTAACACCGCCCTCCCAGCGTCATGATCCTCCTCCTCCCCCCCCCTGCCTGCACTAACTTCATCATAGTAACACTGGGGGACGCCCCCTCCAGCGTTACTACGCTGAAGCTAAGGATCGGGCGTTTCCGTAGCTACCGCTTTTAAGCCGATCTTACACTGCTGGCAGGCGTATTAACGCTGGCCAGCATAGTTCTCGATCAGGGCTATTGCCACTCCCCGCCAAATCGAAATCCCTCCCACTACTTCCTAAGAATGCACCGAGGCGGCATTACGCCACCTCTTTCTACATAAAGTACTCCATGCAGTCCTTACGCATGCACAGTTGATCATTTCGGGCAGCACTTAAGAAGCAGAAACTTAAGTGTGAATCAGGCCCTTTTTTTTTATTTTTTTAGAACAAAGTATATTTCACTAACCATAAGCCACTTACAACAAATTTAAACACATTTATAAGTAGTTGCTAAAATGTTGTAGAAGCCCATGTAAAAAACACATTACAGAATTAATTAATGCTAACTTCTTTCAGACAAATTGAAAGAATAAAACACAAAGAACATCTGAACAGAGCATTTATCATGGCATCTTTAAGTTCCTTGTGTTGTTCATGAAATAGGATATCTTTCCTTTTCAGATTTGTTTTGTAGGGTGTCTACCAAATTGTTGCATTAAGTCACAAAGCACTGTTACTGCATCTAGCTTAAAAGTTTTGAAGGAAAAAAAAGCAAAGAGCAAGTATATACACTGCCCGTTATTGTAATATTTTGTATCTATTGTTTTATTCTTAAAGACCATTAGATAAGTTTTAACTATCTGACCTCAATTGTTTCTTTGAGACTCATTTTAAAATTTTAAAAGAAAATACATTTTAAAAGAAAATACTTATATACCTCTAGTGTAGTGTTTCTCAACCTCAGTCCTCAGGGACCCCTAACAGTCCATATTTTCTAGGTTTCCTTAAAGAATCACAAGTGATATAATGAGCAGCACCTGTGGAGTTTTTAAAATGTGACAGTAATGAACACACCAGTGCTCCAGCAGTGACACCTGGAAAACATGCTCTGTTTTGGGTCCCTGAGGACAGAGGTTGAGAAACACTGCTCTAGTGCATAGTAGCCACATAGCAGTTGGGAGTTCGAATCCTAGACTAGGCCTCATCTGTGTGGCGTTTGTATGCTCTGCCAGTGTCTGCGTGGGTTTTCACAGTGTTCCGGTTTCCTCCCACATGCTGGTAGGTTGATAGGTTGCTGACTAAACAGGCCCAAGTCTGTGTTTATGTATGAGTTAGGTAACTTGGAATGTACCCACAATAGGGCAGGGTCTAATGGAGAATGTGAAATATTCTTGGTACAGCGCTATGTAATCGGATGGTGCTATATAAAACCGGTTAATGAATAAATGACATATTGCCTGTCTGGTGAGATATACAGGTAAGACAATATCATATGCAAAATCCCCCATACAAGAGGCATTAGTGCATCTAAAACCAGTGTCACTAAAACAGAAAATGACTACTTATTTCAGGCAACACCTTAGTGCTCTTCAGGTGTTGTGAACTACAAGTCCCAGCATGCTTTGGCTGCATGCCAATAGCGGATACCTGACAAAGCATGCTGGCACTCGTAGTTTCACAACATCTGGAGCGCCACAGGTTGGCCTTAATGGAAGGACCAAGGTGCTTTTGAGAAATCCCTGTTTACATGTTGGCTTAATCCCCGTCTGCAGATTGTCGTTATACATATAGACCTGCAAAATATATAAAACAAAATAAAAAAATAAAAATTGTATTACACCCTAATTCAGTTGCTAAATAAATAAAATAAAGTATATTTTGTGAGTTCATATATCCGTAGGCCTAAATGTACAATCTTTTTATTCATCTGCCCATATTTTACAGTTTGATTTTTTTCCCCCTTCGGAAAAGTACTATGTCAGCATACATCCAACATGAAAACGGACCAAGATCAATGAAACGAAAATGCTACTGCATTAACTCAATGGTTACATACAGTATAGATCAGAGATGAAGATTTATACATGCCAAATACATGCCCTGTTATGCAGAACATAATTAAATGTCAAGTATGTACAAGTAACAAGTGTTAACAAGTGCTTCAGGTCACACTATGTAAACTGAAGACACTACTAAAGTTCAAACACTTTAATTGCAACAGAACACCTGTCTTGAATCTATACAAGGACATACAATTGACACTTAGTGGCACTCCTACTAGAGCATGCTTTAATGACCTTTTCCTTTCCAGTGAAGGGCATTACAGCAGCTATGTCTGTATTAAAATCTGACCTTCTCAGATAAAAAAAAATATGAAGAGGGTCAAAGAGACAACAATATTGATAATTAGGCCATTTTAAAATGTCCTTGTTACCAATTTCAAAGTATGGCCCACAAACACACACCAAAACAAAGTGAATGTGACCAAAGTTAACCATACCAGCTGCTTGTTCAAAAAATATGACAATGGGCAAGTGAGCTTGATCCAATATAACTAGATGGTGAACTAAAACACACATACATACATCTATCTAAATATACACACACACAGTACATATGCACAGGGTTCCTTTTTCCTTTTACTTAAATCTCTTCATTTGTAAGTAGTTTTAAAAAAATGTTCACACAAAAAAAAAAAAAAAAAAAAGTTAATTCTTTTTTTTTTAAGATATTTTAAAAAAAAGTTTAACCAAAAAAAAAAAAAAAAAAAAGCAATGAGTTTATAATTAGCTTGTTTTAAGAATCTGGAGAAACGTGCCGTAAATACCTACCAGGCATATTGATTGCAAAACGACCATACCACTGCTCCCTTGTGGAAGGTTACAATGGTATTGTTAAAATCCCAAAATATATTCCATGGTGGATGTATACCCCATTTTATTTACAAGGGTCGAGCGTGAAGGTCGGGTGAGACGCTTCCATTGTTTAGCAATTAGTGACTTGGCAGCCTTAAAACAATGCATCAGAAGTTTGTCTGTAGGTTTAGGCAGCAATAAAACCGTTGAGTCACCTGGCAATTTCACCTCTAACAATCGCTGTATGAATTGCATAGTGTCTTTCCAAACTGAGCTATGACTGGGGAGCTCCACCAGATATGAAATGGCTTTCCAGCAAAGCCTAGAAACAGATGGAATCAGCTGTAGTTTCGTTGGTACCAGATACCACCATGTATACAGGTGTATGCCGTTTCCCTGATTCCTACATTAATGGAGGCCTTTGAGGTGCGACACTTTTGCTGTATCATTTTTAAATGGAGGAATGGTCTTACCACAGACATCAGGGGTACACATACTGCAACACAAGTTAGGGGCTCACCTACAGGATGCACCTTGACACTGGGCAAATGAGTGAGTGTAACCCAATATATAGAATTTAAATATCCAATTTAAAGACTGAATTATATTAAGCAGACCTTTTACATAATTTGTATTACTTGAACTTAACCATGGCAGATTATTAAAATCATAGAATACAAGACAATCGAATTCTTCAAATAAAAATAAAAAGTAATCTAATGTCCAGGGGCAGTCACAAGTTTTAAATATTGTTTAGAGTTTTAACCATCTGCAGAATTAAATGTATTCTTTTCTGAATACTACATGCAATTCGAACCTATTATGAATGAAGACTACATAAGCTACATAGTAAACAAGGTGTAATGTAGTGCCCCAAGGTCCAATAAGACAGCATTTGCCATTACCTGCATGGATACACTGGCTCAGCAGCAGAACGTCCCTGGAAAATATTTTAAAAAGTTGGCAACTATCAAAGAAAAGTAATCAGGCGCTAGGCTAGAGAAGCCGTGCTGGGTATGCATAGAGCCACGACATGAACCCAAGAACAACGAATGAAGCAAAGCTACATTCCAGTATAAAATACAAAAATACTCAAAAACAGCTTGATCAGCATTAAAAGAGAAGGTTGGTGCAAAACCTATATTCTCCGACAGACCAATAAGATTTGATGTGGAATTCTTCTGATTTACATGCATGAAGAGTAATGACCATTAGATTGCAAACACATTCAAGCATTAGATCACTTACCAGTAGAGCGAAGTCGGGAGCTTTCAGAAAGTGATTTTGATATGCTAGGTTGTTCTACAAACTATTTCATGGACTTACAAATCCTCCTATATCAGACATTTCACGAGCTACAAAGCTTATCTACATGAAAACTTGGAAGGTAATGTATAACTTATCAAATCGGGCCAACAACCACACACTTTACAAACATTTTCATTTCCAACTAAAAGGTGCATAAAATTCATCCCAGTTACTAAAACAAATTTTTTTTTATAGAATTACAAGATACAAGTAAAGTAGATCAGAGCTCGACAAACTTCATGGTGACCAGAAATTTGGACCAGGTGCCAAGGTGATGCAGGAGGAACAAACATGAATGTAAAACTTAAAAAAATAAACATAAAAAAATACCCCAACTGCATCACGCTGCTGGGAGCTTCTCTCTCAGCACTTACAGAGGACAGCCCCTTTCTCTCCGCCGAGACTGCTGGGAACAGCCGTGTGATGCCAATTATCATTTTAGTAGCAGGGGATGGCAAGGGATCATAGTTGGCTCCTCCAGTCACCTCTGCTCCAAAAAAAAAAAAAAAAAAAGCCAAATGACTAGAGAAAAGTCAAATGACAATATAAGTTAATGAACTTTGGCTCCATGCCATGGGAACATAGATGATAAAAAAAAATGATTGTATAGAATACTACCACAAATTTTCAAGAAACTGTTCAGAATCTCCTATAGCCCATACAAAATTCACATGCATGACCAGTTTTGGCGCATATAACATGTGGTGATGAAATGGTGTTGACAGTGTCAGAATAAGCCTCTTTTGTAATGCACTCATGTTCTTTTCCCAATACAGAAGTATCATCAAATATCAGACATTGTGAAAGTCTACATACACCTAAAAGTAACAAAAAAATATGAATAGAATTGTCAGGTAACTTAATGGAGAAGGCGCAATTATTAGAACAGTGTGTGATTACAGTGAAGGATAGATATGAAGATTTCTAAAGAGTCATGGAATTTTATTCTTCACATACAGGAAACATAGTCAGTTAGGTGACAACCATTGGTTTGGCAAAATTGTTAATCTGGCAAGGAATTGTGGTGGAGCAGTGATGTTCAGATTTCCCCCCATGCGGACTGTAAATATACCGCTGAACTGAAGTCTGCTTTTAGGACCTAGGATACTGGACCTTTAAAGCAGTGACGTATCACAGCTTTGCCAGTAGTATTCCATTTGATTGCTATGTTAAACACTTCCTCCGGTAAGCTACATTACAAGCCAGCGGCTTTACCAAATACGAAGATTATCACGTTATAAAATGTTCCCCCTCTCTGCTTTCTATAAATGTACAGCTATTGTGGACCTGACCAAAAAACTGGGTAATTGAAAGGGAAGCCATGGTTATAAATACAGGACCTGGTGTATTGACTGAGATGTTTGGATATTGTATGAAGATTTTGTTATTGTCTGGGGGGAAATAATCTGAACAGCTGCGCCTCTTCAGTCTGTCGTTAAGTGCGACTTTTACAGACATTTTAATATTAGGCTCAGCAG
>WWET01000184.1:235474-248730 GCA_011038615.1 Limnodynastes dumerilii | reverse complement strand
ATAAAATAATCATTGTCCAAACACTGATGACTTGAAATATAGACCCAATACACAATTTATATTTTTGGGGAAAAGTTTATTTATTTTAAGACATATGACTTCTTGTTTGCTTCTTATAATCAGTGTAGATGAGTTGGTGGGTGGGGGGTAACTTGACATCCTTTACATAGAGATCTATCTTAGAATGAATATAATTTTAGGAATAAAAGGCATTATGGTGGAAAGTGATTTTATAATAGTTTTGAGAGGAAGATTTCAAAGACATGGCATAATATGAATTTGTCTATGTGAAGTCTAAAAATAATCATAGTTTCGTTAATCAAATTTCATTTTTATAAAGTATACATACATATGTATTATTAATAGATAATCTTTGGTTAATTTCACTGTCCTTCATTTCTTATAGTGTTTATATTTTTATGGAATTTTTGATTATATTGCGTTTTTATTGCGCTACGTTTTAGCTATGTTAATTAATATATATAATATATGATATTCAAAGATATACATATCTTTGAATATTTTTTCTGTACATTGTTTACTTGTTTTCCTGGTTTATTTTTGGTTTTCATCTATTATGTACTGTGTTATACCTATTTCATAACACTTACAGATATAGCTTTTGGACCTAGTATATAACAGACTGCTAATTGATGATACCTTAAAAACTGCAACCTATCCATTATTATTATTATCATTTATTTATAAGGCACCACAAAATGTCCACAGCGCCGTACAAAATACAACAAAATACAGTACAGACATACAAGGTTGGGATGGACAGCATAGTATATATTAAACACAATATGGAAATAAAAAAAACAATAATTCAATCCATCTAGTCTGGTGAGAGAACTCCAGTTATTGTGATATTCAATTTATTTACTAGGATTTCCATCTCCAGTAACAACCTGTGAACTGCTTATACCTGAGCAAAGTAGGTTTTTTTTTGCATTTGTCATATTGGTTTCCCAATGTTCCTTTCTGCAGCTTCCTTGTGATTATTTGATCATTGCTCATTGATGTTTTATTTAAAATGGCAAATTTAAACAAAAAGGGGTGAAAACTCTATTTTCATCTACAGAAAGAATAGGAGAGTAGATTCTGGATGAAACACCTAAACAAATGGAAATAAAAATTAAACCAAAGTTTAAGGAGTTTAGAACTTTTAATGGTTTCAGAAATGAAAACATGGGGGGAGGCGTTATGGTCACTGCATACCAGGACACGGAGTCTAACTGGCTCCAAGACTTTGCTAGAGACCCTGATGGTGGAGATAGACCTGTACGGCAGGCAAACTGACAAAATGGCTAGAGCATACAATGGACCTGATTCAGACATAAGAATGAGCTTGAAATTAAGAGAGAAAGGTTACACCTGGGCAAATCCATGTTGATTTCAGGGGGAGTCAAGTTAATTGTATTCTTTGCATGTAGGGATATATCTTTGAATTGCTTACTGCACACATATACTGACCAGCTTTACTTTTACACTGTTATTTAGACTTGGGATAGGTAACATCACCTCTCAACTCTAATACTGTTTGCAACAGGTGGAATATAACTCCCCTGCAATCAACATGGTTTAGCTCAGGAGTAACTTTCCTCTCTTAATTTCAAGCTCCTGCTTAAGTCTGAATCAGGCCCAATATCACCAGAAAGGGAGAGTTATCCATACTGGGTATTTAAATATAGAACAGCCAATCAGAGCTGGGGAGCCTCCAAGTTCTGGTTGGTCTGAATCCTGGCTGTTAGTCACCAGCTGGAATTTATTAATTTCTTTAACACCTGCAGAGGAAGCTATGGCTGTGCTGTTTGCACAGCAACCTGGCTGCTTAGCAACAGCCATGATTGCTGTCATCCAGCTTCCTGAGAGGGCAGCAAGTTGGTCGCCTAGAAACAGCCAGGATCTGCTCAAGCAGCCAAGAGAGAAAGAGGTCATGTCACTGCAACTATTTCAGCAGCACGTAACAGTAGGTTATTACTTTACAAAATGTAAGTCCAGAGAATGCAAAGAGGATTCCGCATCTTTTCATCTGGAAAATGTGACGTTCGAAACAGAATAAGAGTTTAGTCTCAATAATTAAAAAATAGAAAGGAATACTCCCAGTTAGAGAGAGAAGATAAAATGAACTATGAGAAATAGAGAAAGAGATTTTTGTAGTAAAAGTAAAAGTTTTTGAGGGACAATCAAGATTATTAGATGAAAAGTAAAACTTAGAGTAAATCAGAGGGTGTTTAGTAGGAGGAAATGGAAATTTGAATATAGAGATGAGAGTTTAGATATAACCTAGCTATAATCAGGAATATTTTACTGATAGAAGAAGTTATTATTAAATAAAAGAAAGGTATTGGTACTGTCATATAGGATATCATGAAGAAAGTAGTAAAGGACAAGCAAGAGCAACTAAGCTTCCTACTAGATTACCCTCCAAAAATAAGCACACAATGACAATACAGTTATGGAAAAACCAGGTTCAAAATCTAAACCAGGTACAAACCCCTAGAAAGAACTAAGACTGGGATTTTCAACAGTATGATGAAAACGGGTATGAGAAGAAATAGGAGAGGAGGGTGCAGATATCCCAAAAATGGAACACAGATAAATTCAACAAATGTAGAAAATGCCAGAACTATAGGAACTTTCCATTTTGCTGGTAAAGAGTTAAATTACAAACATATCTCCTTCCTAAAGAAAGGTCTTTCATTTGCCCCTTCAAATAGGTTGAATAAATTTACAACTTTCATTGATCTTAATAAATTCGCCATAAATGTAACCTTGAAAAGATTTTACATCAAGAATACAGCTTAAATAAAAACTTTGATAAACTTAGAGATAATCATGGACCTTTTATCCATACTAATTTAAAAAAGAAATTAACTTTTTACCCTGCTTTTTCGGTAGTCCAACGCGATTTGGAGAAAATTAATGATAAAAGGTATACTAAGGCAATTTTGACACAAAGTGAACATGAAGCACTTATTGAATTAAAAGAAAATGAGCATCTCTTTGTGAAACCTGCTAACAAGGGTGGCAGCACTGTCATTTTTAAAAGAGTTATTACATTATATACTTTTAAGAGATGAAGCTACCTATAAACTTTCAGTTCGGGTCCCACAAGTATTTAATAAATTCAATTTAAGATAAAGTCTTCGATTAAGGTATTTTAAATGAATGAATATGGTTATTTTTTTATTTTGCACCCGCAAATCCCATACGTTTCCATCCAAGTGATTCCTTTACTCTAAGTGCTCCTAACGAAGCAGATAGGCAGTGTGCAAAATGTGTAGAGAATTGAAGGAGACTTCCAGTATGTAGCGGTATCAAGGGAGACTGACAACCAGCTTACCACCTTTTCTTCCTGTGAGAGATCCTTTCTATGTCATTCTTATTTGGCTTGTGATACAATATGGATGGATAATATTAAAGAATCACCACACTCCCTTATAGAGCAGGATTAAGATTTGTGGGGTCCCAGGGCAACTAATTGTGGCGGTCCCTGCATATATTTTGTTTAGGTAACAACTTTAAATATGTGTAATGAAAAAAGAGATACATATCCATAATTCCACACCACCAACAGCATTGTACACAAGTGTTGCAAGCTATAATGAACTCAAAAGTATCTAAGACAACATGGTCTCAATTAATGATGTGCTAGCTGGAGTCCAGAAGAATTTTTTTTTAACATATAAAAACTGAAAAGCTAAAAGAGAGAAATATAGAATCACTGTATTCTCATACCCCAAAACACAATTTTTTATTATTAATAAATAACCGTAAAAAATTAATTCAAAGAACCAATATATGAATAATAATAACATAAATAACAGACTAATACAATATATGAGCCTTTACTATTTATCCTTTGAAACTGAAAACTGAACTCCTCATTTTATTGCATTTTAGATAAAATCATTTTTTTTAATACAAAGGATACCTGTCCAAGGCTGCTGTATTATATTTGAAAGTTATTTAGACTGTTGTTATAAATGTATCGATTATTTATTCATAAAATCTATTTGTGTTTTTTAGGGTCTGAGTATCTGAGTAAGTCTGCTACACACAATATTACAAACTATTTAATTTTGTAGAATTTTTGTTTTATCAAAAATAATTTTTTCATGGCCTTACTCTTCTCTCCAGTATTCCCATCTCTGCCGCTCTCACCTCTACTATACCCCTTTCCTCATTGTCTTTTCTATTAGATCTCTCTCTGCTCCTCTGTTCTCTATACATCCCTCTCACCACTGTTCCCTCTATGAGCCTTTCATCACTGTTCTATTGAGCCCATCCCCCATTGCACTTCACCTCCTCTCTCATTTAATTTCTTTCTAAGAACCCTTTCCCTGTCACTCTTCCTCTCTTCACTTACCTCTCACCACTTAATTACTTACCTTTTTTTGTTTTCTGTCCTCTTTCTTCTCTGCTTCTTTTCTTGTCCACTCATGCTCACATACACAGAGACACATTGATATTGCCAGGTTCTCAATATACTGTTCCTCCTACTGGAAGCGTCAGCTGTCAGTGAGAGATAATACTATGGCTTTCAGTCTGGCATATCTGCTCCGGTGAGATGGATGGCAGTGACTGGAATCCGCCTAGGATCACTGTATCATGGCCACCAGCACTTCTTGTGGGCATTTAATACTGTACACATTGGAGCTTTGATCAGGATCCGCAATTGTGCAGTCCTCTTGTGTGTGGTAGGTCCAGCCCTGCTCCCTAATCTGGTGAGTGCACTCCAATTATTACGATTTAGATTTTATGAAAATTGGTGGGGGAATGTCAAAATTGCTATCCCGCTTTTTATTATATATACCTGTTGTTGAAGTCTTAATAAATATCACTACATATCTGTTTTCATACACACAACCCAATCTGAATTGCCTCAATAATATCTGGAAAATAAAAATATATTTTAAAATGCACTACAATGTCTTTACCTTATTACCAATCAAAGTGATTGTGGTGCAGCTTGTCACATTCTCATTTCAGTTATAACTTTGTTCAAATTTCTAACTGATGATTCAATTGTTTTGATACCAGCAGCACCATGAGCAAAGCACCTTGGGAGACATAGTCACCTGTTCAAACTAAGGCCCGATGACAGCTAGTCTGACATGAAGATCATAAACAATAGAAAGGCACATACCATTCACAGCAGGATACAGGAGATAACCAGGAACCGGCCACTTCAAAGACTCTACAAGTTTCTTAATGTTGTCTCCTTGTGGGAACCAACTGTAAGTTTATGATAATCTATATGTTTGCTATAGATTTCCAGCCCCCTTTTCTATGTATAAGTATCGGGGATATACTTAAACTCTGCCTCTTCCACATAGGTGCACATGTGCTAGACAGAGAACCAATATTTCAGACTTGCAGGCTCGTCTGCATTGTCCAATGAGTAAGAGGCACTGTCAGTGAGAGGTAAGTGACAGTAAAACAAGCAGCTGGCAAAGTGAAGTGAAGAAAAGATAACAAGAAGAGGCAGAGAAGAAACAGAAGAGAAAAGAAGAAAAAGTTAGGTGAAAATTACAGGTGAGAGGAGAGTGAAGAGAGGAGGAATGACAGTGGAAGAAAACTATAACGAAATTAAATGAGATAATGGATTAAGAACAATGAGTTATGGCATTAAGATATAAGTGGGAAGACTGATATAGAGTCAACAGTAACAGAGAGGGGTATATAGAGATGGTGGCAGAAAGGGGTATAGAGCGAACAGTGGGGGAGAGGGGTATAACAGAGAGAACACTCGAGAATTGGACATAGAGGCAGGGGTCAAAGTGGAAATTAAGTGGTGGTATGAACATTTAGAAGTGTCGATATGACAATTTTGAAATAACAGAAGTGAATGGGGATTTATTGCTTTTTAATTAAATCAGTGTGAAAAGTGATGGTATGGCATATCCCCAGATACCTCACTTCGATCCCTGCATACAGGAAAAAGTTGCAGAGACATCACAACTGACTGGGAAAGGTTATATTTTATATTTATTTTTCAACTGAATTAAATTTTCATTTATAATAAATAAGTAAAAAAAACTATAAATAAATAAAAGTTTAAATAACTTTCTAAAACAAAGGAACCTTTGCCAAGTATTCTTGAAAATTAGTTTGTATAAAAGCTATAAAATGAGAAGTTCAGTTTGCAATTGCAAAGGATACTTACTTAATGCTCCTTTATTTTATTAGTATGTTACTTAAACATTTATTCATATATTGATTAAGTTAATTTTTGACTGTTATTAATACATAATAAAAGTTTGTGTTTTCATAGGTTTCAAAGTATAGTGCTATTTTTCGTCTTTTGCTTTCAAGTTTTTATCCTTAAAAAAAATCTCAAAGAACGAAGACATATTCTCCTAGACTCCAGCATGTGCTTTATTAAATGAGACCTAGATTGTTTTGAATGTGTTTTAGCTTGTAACACTTCTGTATGATACTGTTGCTGGTGTGCTATTATGGTTTCTCTATTTTTACATGTATTTTTGAGTTTATTACCAAAATTAAATGAAATTTCTACAGAGGCTCCCACAACTTAGTTTCCCAGGTGCTTCCACAAACCTTAATTCGGCCATGAATATATCTAATATGATTTCCCTGAAGCCTTTCTTCTTGCTTCTCTTTGCATTTTCTACAATTATAAACTTAAAGGTAAATAACGTTGAACAAAAATTAAGTTCGTTTTTAACATTCACTTGGCACCCACAGACTGCAATTCCTAGGGGTTTAGTTGTTCTTAGTTGTATATGACATCTTTTTCATGTGTGGATCTCCTGTACATTTTAGTTAAATATTATAGGAGGGGGGGATTATGGATATAAATGTCATTAATATTAACTACTTTCTCATTGACATACCTTTCTTTTTCACTGGCAAATCTAGTAATGTTATTTCAAAGTAGGCAAATGCTAACATTTTTACTCCTTGCCACCTTCTTTCAGAAAATTAAATAAAATGTTTTTATAAAAAATTATTAATTTGATTAATGACCCCAACAATCTACAAAATTTGCTATTCATATTTTGGGGCTGATCCATTATTATAGAGTAAGGGTAAAATAGGTGCAAGTGGGGACCTGAGCAAAACCATGTTGAACTACAAGGGAAGGAGATTAAAACTGTTGAAACATATTTTGGGCTAAATTTGCTAATCTAAGCAGGAAACCAGAAAAGGAAAAGTGGAGATGTTGCCCTTGGAACCAATCAGATTTTAGCTGACATTCTCTAGTATGTAATAGGAAAGTGCAAGTTAGAATCTGATTGGTTGCTATTGGCAACACTTTCACTTTTAAGCAATTTAGTAAATTTAGCCCTTAGAGTTGAGATGTTAAGTTTCACAGCTCAACTCTTATTTACAGATTGAACATTAACCTATATAGTACGTGAGTTCTATGTGCAAGAGCAAAATATTGTCCCTGCATGCAAAATAATACAAATTCACTCACATTCCAACATGGTCTACATTTTAGATCAAAGAGTAATTTAAGACACTTAAAATTACAAACACTTAGTGAATCATAAAACTAAATTTTTTCGTGTTCATCTCTATTTCTATATTAGTTGTAAAACTGGAATGCATTTTACTGTGTTTCCTTTCTCTGGGCCTTTAAAACGTAGTCTAAATGGTATTTAAAAACTCTGACTTCATTTATGCTGCATTTCACCAAATAATTATGCACAGGTTTTATAGTGTTCTGTTACTGTACATGAAAGCTATAAATTGGAACAGGACTTACACATGGTGGAACTACAGCACACTGTTCTGTAAAAATAACCTCAGGCGATCATTTTCATGAATCACATATTGTCCACATGAGCTGCAAATAAATCTAACCACTCACATTGTGGTCCCTACTGTAGTTCTCTACAGTCACAAAAATTGTTCTGTTATGTTTTATATTTTTTTTATGTTTCAAATTTAGATATTATATATGTATATGTATATATAGGTATATATGTGTGTGTGTATATATATATATATATATATATTTATATATATATATCCTGAGTTCTATATTATTTTTCACTGTCAGTTTATTGGGAGTCTAAAGTGTTTATAGATGAGAGCTACATTTCTTGTGCTTCCTTCCAGATTTTATAACTTAGAATGTTTCATATAACTTTGTGACATGCTAGAATTTTCAGTAAAAAGGCCTATTACAGCAAGATGTATCATCAAACATCTGATTGACTCTACCCCACTGTATATGACATAATGGACCTGATCCAGACTGTAATGCATGTAGTGGCTCAGTGAGTAGCACTTGTGACTTACAGTACTGGGGTCTTGAGTTCAATTCCTAGACCTGATTAAGAGATTGAAAATAAAAGGCAAGTTACTAGTTACCTAGTTGAAATCACACCCAGGGGGTTTAACATTGAAAATGCAAAAATAAAATACATTTAAAAGGAGACTGACATAGAGGAAGATGGTCTGTACTACAATAGGGAAGCAGATGGGGGATGGTGAATGGGTCACAACAAATTCAACAGTGCCGCTATGCACTGACACAAGCTCTAGTTCAATGTGTAATGTACTCTACTATTGCTATTAGAAGTGTACCTTTAAAATAAAAGTACTATTTTAATGGGTGAAAAAAGTCATTTATAAAACCCCTAAAAAAATATCAAAAACCGGACTTCTTATAGCCAATAACCAATGCGATTCCTGAAAGTAGAATTTTTATTATTTTCAAATCTACATTATAAATGTCCTGATTTCACAGAGAATGTTAATGGATGTCTTACATATCTTGGCAGTCAGATAGTACGACCGTATTATCAGTGTTGTCATTTTACATATGTTTTATTTTTAACAGTGCGTCATATTAAGCAGCTCTTTACAATTTTAAACAGTCCTTCACATCAACCTCTTCTGCATTACAGTCTAATTCCCTAACATACACACACTCACAGGCTAGGGGTCATTTTTGCCCCATGCGGCATGACAGGGAAAGGCGGGAGCAAAGCTTTGGTGGGACGGGGGTGGTGCTTACTTGTCCCGTTTTCAGCCTAAAATGTTTAGAGATATGCTAATGTAACCCACATGTATTACAAGTATTGGAAACCCCCCTTTCAAAATCCTAACTTTGCCACTAGTTTACAAAAAAGTTTTGAGAGTAGAACTGCGTTCTCCTATAGCAAGAAATGTCTAGACTTTTTCTGTTGTTTAGACTTTGTATTTCAAAAGTTATAGGGTTTCAAAGAACATATTTATACACAATCTTCCAAAAAAGTACCATCCAGTATTCTATACTCAGGGCTTGTAAAACGTGTGTGAAAATATACACATAATACTTGCAGTCCAAGTTCTATTCTTGTACTTCCCAAGGTAACCTTTTCTTTTTAGTGGTTTAATCTTTTCTTTTTAGTAGCTTAATAAAGTTTTTTCAAATGACTGTCTCTCCTCTTTTTTCCTTGTGTAATTATTGATTTCTCTGTGCAGTTCTCCTTAAAGTACTCCTCTTGTTCAGACCTCGGGCTGGATCCTCAACCACGGCCGTCTTCCACACACGGCCGTAATTTTAAAGACCGCATACACGCAATCTTAAATCTTAAATCTTAAAGACCGCATATACGCAATCTACATAACGAAACGATACGTAGATTACGTACAATAGTTACTACGCATGCGTACTAGCTACCTATTGGCAAATTTCGCCCATGTGTGGAAGACGGCCGAAGTTGAGGACCCGGCCCCTAGTGTCCATTTATGTGGAAATAGAGGAACAAACACAACCCCCTTGTGCAGGGTATCACTTAGAATTTTCTTTATAAGAAATTCATAAATTTCACTCACATTTGAGTATTGGGCTTTTTACATATACCAGGTTTTTTCAATCCTCTGCTTGTTTCAATACATCACATAAGGAATAAACATAAACAAACAAGATTCTCTCTGTGCAGATCTTCAAGCAATATAGATTAAAAAAATATGGGTAATCCTACTCACATTTTAGCCCCCTGGGCTTTATGCGTATAAACAAGTCACCTGTATCACCATCAAAACCTTTTTCTTTTTTGTTTTACTTTATGTCTTAAAAAGTTTTATAAGACAGTTTCCAGATAAAAATACATAAAATACATATAAAAAAATCATCCAGGGTTGGATTTTTACTAGACTATAGTTAGTGGTGAGAGGGAGCCTCATTGGTATAGTGGTTTGACCACATTGGGTTGTAAATATCAGGCCTGATCCCCACACTGTGTGTTAAATCCTCCCTGCTGTAACTAAACACTTGCAGCCCAAAAAGTTCTCACCTTCTACCAACGCGTTTCAACAAGCTCAGTAATCTTTCGAGACACCTTTAAAAATACTACAAAGCTAGTTGAAACGCGTTGGTGTATGATGGGAACTTTTCTGGCTGCAAGTGAAAATAGAAATAGAACAGAAGCTTCAGTTGTGGTGTTTTTTTTGCTCTGAAGCAATGGAAAAATGAAATTAGAGGAAAATATTAAAATATTTAAAAACTTTTTTACTGTATTCAAAACAATAAAAAAACAACTACACAATACACTAGCAGCAATTCCAGATCTGTTTTTTATCTGATGTATTTAGGTGGCCAACAATCAAACTGACAGCTACTAAATTAGCTTTTGAATGAGCGCCCCCCAAACATGACCTGCCGTAGGTGTATATTTTCCAGCACACATTGACCTTGTCCCTCCACCCCTTGCCCCCATCACCCCCCTCCCCTTACTTTTTCCCATAGCCCAAGCCCCGTTACATAACATAGGTTCAGTTTAAGTGGTGGAGGGACTGCTACATTTGCCAATGTATTTCTAATGTCATAAAATGCAAATACTTCAACTGCAATGCAATGCATATCTTATAGTAACCTGCTGTTTTTTAGTACAGTAAATCTTTAAATTAGGTATATAATTCTATATTAAAAAAATGCAACAGGAAATATGGAAATATTGTGTAATTCTACTATATATATATATTTATTTTTTACAACTCAAAGTATGACATTCTTATTTATTGCTTTCTTATGATAAACTACTGTAATGTTAAATAAGACTCTTTGTTAGCTTAAGAATGTTATTACTTCAAAATGGCATAATAATGATGTCATCAATTTCTTCACTTTAATTACATTTTTTCTATTGGTCATTACAGGACAGTGACTGACATTAACATTAGTGATCCAGTACCCTATATAAAAGATTCCTCCAAATTTTTTTTATCTGAAAAGTTCCTGATATAAAAGATTTTTTCTTAAATTGACACAAAATAAAAGAATTTTAGTGAAGTTCAGTTACATTTTAATGAATGGGAAAACATTTTCAAAAGAACAATGAGTTTAAAAAAGATTATTTTGATGACTGTATTCTATATTTTCAGTTAAGGGCAAACAGATTAATTCACTATTTTAAACGTTTACCCATAGGTGTATTAATGTCGATGTGTTATTCAAGTTGCAAGAATATACTGCATATTAGTAACTGAGGTGTTAATATGGTTACTTTTAATGTTTTGCACTTTTATCGGGAATGGAATATGATTGTTATTAAACAGAAAACAATTTTGGCATCACAACTGGATAATATTATATCAAGTGAAGTATCCCCTGAGTTAAATGCCATCTATACACCTCATCCCAACATAGAAAAATACAATAACCCGGGGTCTCCAAATTGCTGCTGTCCTGTAAATAAATAAATAAAGGCATTCATTATTGGCCTCGGTTTGTGGCCAGGATTAAATGTTATATTTTGTAATCTGTATATATCTAAGAAAATTTCCGTTTCCATCTAAACATTACGATGGTTACACTTGCCACAGCTTGCTAGCTAAAATATTTTTATTGGCTTATAAAACAAAGATGGCAAACAGCAATGGGTTGAATTAGATGCATACAAAACACAGTATGCACCCAGCTGGTTCCATTGATGATTGCCATCTTTGCTTTGGGTAAATGGGCATAAAACACCTTAGGTCAAGGTGACTGGAGAAGTGCACGAGCTACGTTCTATTCCTGGTCCCCACATACAGGGCAAGCAATGCATGTATGTGAGTATGTGGATCGCAATGATATTTTATATGGAAGCTGCTGCTTATAACCTTGTTACAATGAACCCCAGACAAAAAAATAAGCTAAAAAAAAACCAAAACATTGTGATGTCTCTTGATTTTCTGAAAGTTCTTTAATAACAAAACTACTATATAATATTTTCTTACTACCAACTTTTTACTTTAGATATGTACTTACACATTGATTAGGCTCAGATCTAACTACTAAAACTGTTTAATCACAGTATGCAGAAGTATCTGGTGTACATCACCGACGTAACAATGGACCATAGTATCCAGGTACCTTCCATTCAACAGAATCTCCCTCACATCTACTTATCTCCTTAGCTAAGATCTATCATCCGGTCACTCAGTGCAGTGTCAGCTTAACCCTTTAGGTCTTATTTGGGTTTTTAGTAAACTTTAGTCGCCCAAATGGCTCCTCACCCACAAGCCCTCAATCCCTTGTGACCAGAAGCTCTGCAAAAACACTAGCCAAATGCGAAAACAAGATCTTGTCCAATATCGCCGTTTAATCCAATGAAGGCAATTTTACAGGATAATTACCGACATGTTTTTATGCATATGCATGAAAAAGGATCTTTTCCAGGAGAGCGACTTTACATGTTTGTGTAATTGATTGAGGCGCTGACCCGCTATTCAAAATGTTATTTGAGAGCCATCAGAATGCGTAAACTTGCAAATTGCCCGGCTTGTATCTGAATTAATACCTCATTCATCATCATTATGGGTTGATAAGTTAATTTAACCATTTCATTCTGCTTTAATGAGCTATAGTTAAATTAATGCCACATAATATATGAAAGTAACATTTAAATAGAGGCACTGGACTGAGACAGGCAGAGGCTGCAGCTATTTGGACTGCAATCGTCTGACATAAATCTTTTCTTCATTACAGGAGCCAGTCTGTTCTAGCAGCAGTTATGAAGTATTTTATTCATTTACTTTTGGTGTTCGATTGCCAACTAGTATAGGTAAATGATGGCATCTTATAAATAATGTCCCCTGGATGTCTTTATTTAAATCAGTGTTGCAGTGTTGTATGAAAAGGGAAGAGGCACCACAGAGGAAGAAAGCTTGAAAGCATGAAATATTACACAGTAATGGGGTGTTACACCAGTGTCCTCTAATTCACAGCATCTTCAAGAGCATTAGATATATATAGGGGGTGCTGGACATATGGGGGGTGCAGGACATGATGGGTGATGCTG
>WWET01000184.1:184340-194369 GCA_011038615.1 Limnodynastes dumerilii | reverse complement strand
CACCACGCAATCTACTGATGATTGGATTTCTTTAATAACTGTTAAAAAATACTTATTCCTCAGGCGCCAGAACAAAGAGTGCAGCAGTTATTACGCCCTAGTCTGACTTATTAAACTACTCTATAAACCCTAAAAGTTGTTTTCAGTCTCAGCAGAGAATTTGCCTTTCTCACTTTTTTTTATTTGCGATGAATAAACAAACGTTCCAAAGCATAGAAGTATAATTATTACTAAAAGGATATATTATTCAGTACGATGCATTTATCTGTGTTTTATTTACCTTCAAAACGGCGAATGAAGCACTTAAAGGTGTATGTTATTTCTATATATATATTGCATGAAAATAAATAGCTATAGATGGTGTTATTTAAAAAGTCTTGAGCTGAGAATGGTTTGAAAGCTGTGAATGAAGCCAGCAAAGGAAACTGAGGGAAATCTCCCATCACAATAACTATGTTTCAGATGAGGTCTCTCTAACATAGGAAATGTGCCTTTGAACGTTGTCTTCATGTTTCATTTGTTGTCTCCTTGAAGAAACATGTCCGTTTACGACAGAACTACATAGGCTCTCTTTATGTTCCGATAACCTCTGTTTTATTTCAGGAAACAGCCCCAATAAACTTGGTGTCTTCCTGCGAATGAGCAGAGCCTCACTTACCGCTAAGTCTAAAATGCATTTATTGCTCTGCTGTTTCATGTAACAGTTAAACAGGCTGTATAAAACACGAATATTGTAACTCTTACGTCTTAATATACTTTTGCACCTATTTAATACCAATTGTACTGAACTTAAACTAGATAGAAGTAAATACACAGTAAAAAGCTAATTCTTCATACCCCAAATGCATCTAAATATACCATCTAAGAATATGTGTGCGTATATGTGTGTATCATTCTCTCTGTCTGTCTGTCTATTTATCAACATCTATCTATCTATCTATCTATCTATCTATCTATCTATCTATCTATCTATCTTTCATCTATCAGTCTATTTAAACACACCTAAACATACACATATCATTGTGATATTTGTGCACATGTAATTTTATATATACATTGTATGGGTATATACATATTTAGACATTAGATAGATAGATAGATAGATAGATAGATAGATAGATAGATAGATAGATAGAATAGAGGACATAATACCAATTCAAATGACAATAGCACACAATTAGTTCAGTTCTACCCAGGTTTTAATATTCTCTTAGGCCACTTGATTATAGGGCACATTAATGTATAATCAAATGCACCTCATAAAATTTTTATTGAATCTCATAAAAAACATGATAGTTCTCTTCCACCTGTTTTTAAAAACACTATGAAGGTTTTATGCATTAGCCCACATTAAGCCCGCAATGTCCTGTCCTGTGTAAGGATGATCAGTTGCTGAGGGACACCACAACAACAACAACAACGTGCTTCTCCCTCTGTCTATCCCCTTTTCCTCCTCCTCATCATCATCATGCTTCCTTGTTCCTTGTTTGTGGCTAGTAAAACAAGTTTTATTCCCACAGGTCAATAATCTGAACATGCTCTGCCTGGTCCTCTAGCGCGGGTCCCCACAGTTTAAAGGGTAATTAAACAAATTCAGCAAAGTGATTAAAAGTGAGAGAGAGAGAGAGAGAGAGAGAGAGAGAGAGAGAGAGAGCTGCAAGAAGAGGAAGAAATAGTCCCTGCAAGTTGTGCTTTACATCTCAGCAGAAGCAGAGCCTATAAGGACAAAGGTGGATTCAGCCCTTATACCCCCTCCCCCTGGTTCTCCTTCCATATATCTCCGCATAGTTACACTTTTATTTTTAATTGTATGTGTTTTTAATCACATCAGCCCCGTTAAGCGGATTGATTTACTCTGTATTGGTAAATATGATCACGTGGAGCTGGCAACCAATGGCCGGAGAATGCAGTCTGCAAAATACTATGATTGTTCTCAGGGAGGGTATTACATACAGTTAAGAGTGTAACCTTTTATATGAGTGAGAGGGGAGCCTAAAATGTCGTCAAGTGGCACCATAAGTAACTACTATGTGGATTCTCTCATAGGCAATGAGACAGAGGAGGTGTACAGTGGCAGATTCTCCCAGGGAGGTCACAGCACGACCTCTAGGCCACCAGGTGTTGGAGATACTTCTGATTTTGCCTCCTGCAGCTTTGCGTCAAAATCCAGCGTCTTCTCTGCGTCCTGGTCCAGCACGGTGCATCCCCAGCCTTCTGCAGCCATGACTGGCATCTACCATCCCTACATGGGCCAGTCCCACCTAGCAGCAGAGAGCAGCAGATACACGGTGCGATCCTGGCTGGAGCCCATCTCCAGCAGTACTGCGTCTTCTTTCCCTGGATTTCACCCCAATGGACGCAGCAGCAGCAGCAGCAGCTACGGCATCAAGCCTGAGAGCGCCCCTAAGAGGACGGAGTGCTCCTCATTTGAGCCCCAGAGCCAGGGAATCAGCCTGCAGCCAGAAGCCTACACGTGTAATTCCTTCGCAGAGACCCCAGAGAAGCCTGCACCTAAAGAGCCAGCAGCCAGCGAGGAGCCAGGTCATGATAACACTGATCTTAAAGAAGAGAAGCAGCAGCTGCAGCAGCAACAAATTGATCCAAGTAAGTACAAAAAAAAAGTCAGAGAGAGAGAGAAGGAGAGAAATTGCTGTCTGATTTATTGGCCAAACCTGCAAGGCTCCTAAATGTGCAAAACTGATAGTTTTACTAACCTATAAAACCGTCTAGACGCCTAGCATATAGCCCAAGCTAGCAACAAGAGCCTATAAAATTATTCTATTACTCACATAACCACCTCAGATCAAGACATCACCGGTAACTGTAAACACTCCGGGTGCATTAAGACGTTTTATGATAATTCTTTATAAAAGTGGTGTGAGGAGGTCATCCTGATTGGAAACGAATTTAAGCTGTATTTCAAACCTCAGTCTGTGCTTCTCTCTAGATAACCCTGCAGCAAACTGGATCCACGCTCGTTCCACCAGGAAGAAGCGATGTCCATACACCAAGTACCAGACTCTGGAACTAGAGAAGGAATTCTTGTTTAACATGTACCTCACCCGAGATCGGCGCTATGAGGTAGCCAGAATATTAAATCTCACCGAAAGACAGGTCAAAATATGGTTTCAGAACAGAAGGATGAAAATGAAGAAAATGAACAAGGAAAAGGGCAATAAAGACCAATAGCAAAAATGGATACGCACTGAATATTATGTGGGACATTCCTAAATGCAAAAAAGATATATATACTTTTTTGGGTTGTAAATGTATTGTGTATTTTACAAACCTTGTCTGTTTGTCAGTGCGCCTTTGGGGCACATTTTTTTGATCTGTTTCTGAATAATATAATTGTGATTGCACGATAGAACTTACAGGTAGGCATTGTTACATGTTTAAGGCGTTTTATGGGTCGGTATAAAGTAGTGTAGTTAAGTAATTTAAGCTAGCAGTAAAAATTTTAGGAAATTTGTTGAAATCAACAATAGAGGACGGTTATTAGCCTGCATTTCACGTTAATATAACAGGATTATTTTCAGCATTGCAGAGTAAGGCGATATACGTGCGTCTGCATGGGTTGTGGCACTAATGTGCTTTTTTTTAGTGCAAAGAAATAAACGCATATACGGTAGATTGTTATTTCCTTCTTTAATAGGAAAGGCCTAGGAAACAGATAACGGGCTGCAATTTCTTTTGCTAGGAGTTAAAGTTTATTTAATCTTATTTTTTAATGCTGGACAATTTAATGCAAGCTTATAAGAAATAATATTTTGAGGTAATAGGATTAAATGATCAAACCAAACTACTTGAATTAGCTACTTTTTAAGGCATTATCGCCAGTTAAATCACAAAACTCGTTTGTTGGAAAGAATATGGTGGATCTGTGGGTCTCCATGCGAGCTTCGTGCACGTGTAGCAAATATAAATATTGTATTTGAACTTAAAACTAGAAGTCTTTTTATCTGTATATGGATTTGAAACTGGATGAGTAAATATGTTTTATTGTATGTTAGCACCGATTTAAGTACATTCAGGGAATCTGCACTGGCTGGTATTGGCCGAGGAGTTTACACACTTCATCAAAGATTGTGTAGGCTGGAATTTTTCACTTGTTTTTTTCTTAATTATTATTATTTTTATAGGCTGGAATTTTTCACTTGTTTTTTTTTTTAATTATTATTATTTTTATTATTGTTGTGTGTGTTTTTTGTCTTGTTTTCCCCCCTTAAAATGGATCTTTAGAAAAAAAAAAAATAGCCCTTCAATGCCAAGGACTTCATATCTGATTCACACAACGTGTATGGTGCAATCAGGGCCGACTGGAATCTCCACTATTTTTGTTTGTCTGTTTTTGACTTTCCCTCCTCCTCCTCCTCCAAAAATGCCACATAAGGAGGACACGAGGAGAAAGTTGCGAAAAATGCAAAAGGAACAGATAGCACTACATGATAGATGTACGGATCCTTATGTTTACAATTGTGTTTGCGTACATGTTTATGTTTGGACAATCTAATATTGCAAAAAAATGAAAAATAAAATAAAGCATTTGTCCTTGTAGGAAAAAAAAAAGTGTTGCATTGGAAACAACTTCATTGCCCCCTTTACCTACTATTCTTTTTAAAACAGGAAGGACTAGGGTGCAATAAAGTCATTGGAACGGCTAGACGTCTGGAATGAATGGTTTTATGGTGGACCATGGCGATTTCTTTGAAAAGAGGTTTATTTTGATGTTTGTAGCACTAGAAAACAAAATTCTGAGAAACTTGGACTATTCTTTGTCCGGCCAATAAAGGTACAGATGCATCAAATAACCGCACTTCAGGAAAACTCAGCAAACGAATTCACATTGAAACGTGGCTAGGCCTTTGTTTTACACAGCTCATATAAAGGTTTATTTTGCATCTTAACAGTACTTTCTTACGAATAAGCCTTGTATTTATCATACTACTTGATACATTTTATTTATACTATTTTTTTTTTTTTAAATGCTAATTTTTGGTTATTTTGCAATTATATCTTTTATAGCAATAAAAATTAAACATAAAATAAAAATAGGAAACAAAATTGGAAAATATAATTGTTTCGTGGCCACAGAAAAATTGTATAAAAACTTAAACGAGTTTTTTTTTATTATAGATTATTCGTCTTTCTACTGGTAGATAAAACAAAAATGGCCAACTCCCATCCATATATTTGTGAGCTCAAGAACATTATTTACTGGGTTCATTGGGCGTTCATTGTCTTTACCCAGATTCCACTTTCCAAAGAGGGGAAGAAAAAAAAAAGGATGTCACAAAACCTGTGGCATATGGTTTGAAATGCCGTCATTGAAATGTTCTGTAAATGACAAGGTCTGCAACGTTATTCTTGCAATCCTGATACTAGCAATAACCTCAATTGCTGCGAAATAAACATTTATGGTAAGATAAACAAATTTATGACCTGACCAAACTGTATATGGCCGCTAGGTAGCGCTGTTACTCCATTTGTTCTATAATGGAGATGTCATGTTTCTGTTCCTAATGTCACCCGCTATAAAACCTTTCGCGTCAGCTCAACATTAATCTTATCTGCTTAAAATGCAGCATATTTACAAAAATAACTATATGGTGCAAATACAGTGACTTGATATGTGGAGCATAAGACATTTGACTATGCTGTGTGAGAACACTGGATTTCAAACCCAAACAGGTCAATTTTTATTGTTATGGCATTGTCTTCTGTTCTGTAAAAAACAATTTGAAATAGTGATCAATAATAGCATGAGAACTCATCTGAAAGCCAAGTTCCCTCAGCTTACCCAGTCAGACTTTAGACTTTAGTAGGTCATACTGTGAACTAAAGCAAGCTCAATAAGAGGTTTTACAACCTTAGGTTGCTTAGCTACTGATATGTAGAATACATATATACAAATAAGCATTCACAATGCGACTTAAGAAAGTTTAAATCCTAGGAAAAGACTAGGTTTATAACATCTAGGTAGGTTTTTATGACTAACTTTACTATTATCAAATCGTTGGACTGGTCATCCTGTGTGTGTGTGTGGGGGATATATATATTCTATATATACACACACACACACACACATATATATATATATATAAAGATGTGCACAAGCATATTCCTCCATGAAATTGATTAAAAGCAAAACGAGGTCGCGAATGACTGATTCAAATTTAAAGAATTCTCTGCTGCTCTCAGTAACAAATTTAACACCAAATATTGCAAAATCCAAACAGGCTCAAAAGTCTCATTAATGGTAATGGTTTATGACTTTGTGCTTCTTTTACATACAATAATTAAATCATTTAAAAATGTTAATTAAGTGATTGAGTTATCCCATTTCCTCCCCTAAGCGAAGCAGATTCTACCCCTATACCTATATTCCAACCCCAACCATGAATGTAAGAAGGTAGAAAAAGTGCTTGAGTTATATGGCGCATCTGAACTCGTATGTGAAACAAATTGGCGCATGGTATGTAAAAGGTTGGCCACCACTGATTTACTACATCACCACCTCTAATATGTTTAGTTAGTCTCCAGAGGCCTGATACTTTAGTCCCATCCGCTGAACCTCCGTGAATTTGTAAATAATGGCGTGCCACCCTAGTTAGGGGCTTCAACTTATCCTTTTCAACTTTGGCATTCCTAAAATGCGCCAAATGTTCATAAATTCTTTTTCTCAGAGGACGCTTTGTCATTCCTATATATTTTAAGGAACAAGGGCATGTAATAAAGTAAACTACTGCCGACATGGAACAGTTAATAAAATTAACAAAATGTCTGTTATTATGGACCTATCTGTCTTTTATTTTAAAACACTTATCTGTATGATCACTTTCCCTGTATGTTATTTTTAACCAAATTTTCGCTGGTACATGTATGTATAATTGACGATAATTACATAAATAAATAAATGGTATCTTGATATTCTGGAATAGTTGCACATTATATATAATTATTATATTATATATATATATATATATAATGTATACACACACGCTCAACTACCCACCTGCCTATAAACATACATACATAGATGGCTATATTTTTTTTTTTTTTTTGATGCCAGTAACAAAAATAACAATGTGTGTACACCTTTATTTCCACGTCACAGATAAATAATAAATAACAGGCTATCAATCATTCCCACGTTGGATCTTTTGCATAATTCACCATTTAACGTGCTTATTTAGGCTTTCCTCGTCTTCTGCCAAGGGGTAATGATGAGAAATATATTCATAGGCATGAATTTCATTTAGTATCAATTAACCTGCAAGTCCCAGCCATGCGTTCCACAAGTCAAGGGTAAACGTTCATTTGATTTGCAAATGTGCACAGGGTCCTTTTTCTTTCTTCTTCTTCCTAAGATCTTAAAACTGAACACACAAATGAGGCCGAGTATAGGGCTGCAAGAAATGTGGGAAGAGTTTTCATAGAGCACACATGGTGTATAACTGTCTTAATAATGAAAACATAGGGTATTTTTAGCACAACAAAAGGAAGTCCCGAGTGAGCTGCAGTGCATGGCGCATTCATCTGGGGCTCCGTGGTGCGGTCTCTGCGCCCAGTCGCTTTGCTGAAACTTTGCAGTATCCCTCCGCCGGCTTGCTCACTAATCACACTGCCTACTGGTTTCTAGACTACATCTACTTCCCTGATGGGGGTTGTTTGGTGCCTCAGGAATGGTAAATGCAAACTAGAGCCAAAGATCCACTGAACTATATGTATTTTTTTTTGTGCTGTGTGCCTTGTAGGAAATGGCAAAAGCAGTGATGCAAGTCATTACTGCGGCTCATTATCCCATAGTGATCAGCATAGTGCAGTGGGATTGCTACCATGAGTAGAGCTATTGCGGGACTCTAGGAAAGGGCAGTAACTTTTGCGCTCATCTTTTTTTTTCCTTTGCTGCCTCTGATTTAACCCAGATGAGTTCCTATTTTGTAAATCCGCTCTACTCCAAATACAAAGCAGGAGAAGCCATAAATCCGAGTTACTACGACTGTCATTTTGGCCAAGATGTTAGCAGCAGACACCCTCTGGTGTTCAGTGCCAGCCCAGGTCTCCAGCACCCCAATCAGGATCTGTACCACCCGGGGAACCCAGCAGCCATCCCGAACCCCGCAGGCTATCCGCAAGCGCCTTGTGGGATTACGTGTCACGGTGACCCCACTAAATTTTACGGATACGATAACTTACAGAGACAGCAGATTTTTACGACACATCAAGAGGCCGAGCTGGTCCAATATCCTGATTGTAAATCGTCCAGTGCTAATATTGGAGAGGATCCAGAGCACTTAAATCAGAACTCTTCTGCGTCTCAAATGTTCCCCTGGATGAGACCACAAGGTTGGGTGTAGTAAAATCTTTTAACTTACCATGTAACTACAATAGCACTAATAAAAGGCACTAAGGTCACCCAGATCCTTTACCTTTCACTATGCACACAGTCTATACACGTTTTCTGGAGAGGAGGCAAAATTCCACAACATTAACTTGTTAAAGTACAAATTATTAAACTATAGATTTAATAATAAGGTTTATTCATATATAAATATATAATATATATATAGATAGATACACGTAAGGTTATATATGTGTCCACAAATATACACACATAATCATATGTTTACACATAGGCGATCGTTCTATTGGCTGTGGGATCCTATGCAATTCATTAATATCATATTTACATTTGTCTGCTAACTTTTATTATTCTGGGAGCGCTCGTAAACTGTGTTTATGAACATTTGTTTATATCTGTTGTGGAATGCTGCAGTTTTGCTGGTTATTTATGTTTTTGTTTAGTCCTCTAGTAACATTGGAATCAGGGTCTCGTAATCTGTATAGGTTTATTTATCAGTTATTTATGGGTTTGGGCGTCTCCTGAACCCTATAAAACCTTTTACGACTGTTTAAATACTATGAGCTTGGTCACACAGCCCTTGTTCCTGTTCCAGGGTGTTTCAGAAAGAGTCTTTACGTGATATGATTGCTGCTGCTGCTGTGTGTTTAGGAAATAAATTGTGTATTCATTTTGTTTTGATTAGTAGCCCCTGGTAGAAGGAGAGGAAGACAGACCTACAGTCGCTTCCAAACACTAGAGCTGGAGAAAGAATTTCTCTTTAACCCCTATTTAACCAGGAAGAGGAGAATCGAAGTCTCTCATGCACTGGGACTCACTGAAAGACAGGTCAAAATTTGGTTTCAGAACAGAAGAATGAAATGGAAAAAGGAGAATAATAAAGAGAAATTCCCAGTCTCCCCCCAGGAGGGAAAAGAAGACACTAAAACATTAGAAAGTGTTGCTGAAGAAGACAGAGGAGGAGACACCAACTAACTCTTCTCAGGCATAACTTCTATTCAGTACTATGGGAAGTGCACACACATGCCTAAACCAAGTGTGTAGCTCCCTGCACAAGTATATAACAGCGAATAAAACTACCTAAGCCATAAAACAGCCGGAGACAACTATTTGACCTCCATTTGTGGAACTACAACTCCCATCATGCCCCAAGCATCTTTATTATGCTTGGATTTGTAGTTCCACAACAGATGAGAGCTGTAGGTGCCCTTAAACTGAATCACCTTTATTTAGCTATACAATTATGCAAAATTTAGCACAATGTCTCATTCCCTTTTCTAATAAAAAAAAAACAGACGCTGATAACACAATGGGTATTTTAATAATAAAATGAATTTATATATTTATAAATATAGGACTTTTTTTAATCAATCAAAATGACGTGCACTAGATGGTTTTTAATACGATTTTATTGATTTATTAAATTTATGCAAAATTGCTTTAATGATTGTAATGGTTATGATGAATTTAAATTATGTGTATTTTGTATTTTTTACAACAGGTATTTATGTATACTGTATGATAGAATAATTTGCTGATTATATCCGCTGTCTTTTCTTTAACTTGGATAAAACACATTCCTCTCAAAATTAAATCACAGAATTGTTTAATGGCATTGCTCGTGTATCATTCTTCACAATAACAAGATCAATTCTGAATGATAT
>WWET01000184.1:150402-161627 GCA_011038615.1 Limnodynastes dumerilii | reverse complement strand
CACATTTTAAAAAGACACTTTTGACTTTTAAAAAATGAACCCCACGTGGATTATCATGCTAATTATAATCAGTCATTTTTTTTTGCATTTGTGCATTTATTTCAGTATCTCACTCCATCATTTCTCCAGCCCTGATAGGATTTCGTATGTAATGAGGCTTATTGCTCAAAACATTACTATGCTATATAATAAAACATTGCATATAGTTTTTGTATGAAGTAGGCCACAGAAAGAGTGGAGATCAAAAAGCAATTGTATGGGCAGTTGAGCAGGAGGTGAATATTTAACGCTTTTGTTCATCAATAACGTTGTGGCTTTGACCTGTCTGAGCAAGCCTTCAGATAAGGTGAAATGCAGGTCACAGCGTCTAACTAATATGAAAATGTGAACTCAAATTTATCCTATTTACGAATATATCTTTTACTTTTTTTGCTGTTTAACACCATACCTACAGACAGAGATACACATTAGGGTTGACCAGTGGAGTTTTTGCAAGGTGTTACAATTATAACCTGTCAGTAGAAAATATTTTCATCTACACAATAGACAAAATACTTTTCTATAGGTAAATACATTGAGAATAAATAATTGGATTACAACTTTTAATAAATCATTTTAAGATGTGCAAACGAAAGGCTATACTATGAAATCAATTGAATAAAATAACGATTTTTAAATATTGTAAGAGAATAATCCACATGTTATAAAACAAAAATACATATACAAATAAAATAAAGTAATAAGCTACAAATTAGAACTTTGTAGGCGATGAGCAATGTATCATAGAGATACGATGTTACACACAGATCATATTAGGATATTTGTATATACTGCAGAGGGAAACACAGGGTGATGCCTCATGGTTCCCTGAACTTTTGTCCTCCGATGTGTGACTGTTGACCACGTAAAAATAATGAAACATTGTGATATGTTTGCAAATGATTTCAAATGCCCTATTGACCTGGACTTCACCATAAACGCTACCACACTATCATTTCTGGAGATAGTCTAAAAGGTTTGTTTCTCAGAAGTAACTTGACTGGTATGTAGTCCTTGACCCAATATTTTAGATGATTTTACTAGAAATGTAATACCTCGCTATAGCTTTATTCTTTCGATCTTGTCTATAGGCTATGCTTCTAATATCTTTTCTATCTTATTGTATTGTTTACAGTTTATGTAGTTTTGGATATTAAACCATCAAATGTTTTACCAGATTCAGGCTGTTGTGTTTTTTTTTGTTCACGTAATATTTATATGATCTAATATTTGTTATATTTATCCTTTGATTGCCTTCTATCATTACGTACGTTGTGACTATCATAACCTATATTCGGTTTTATATGACTATCATAATCTATACTCTATTATATGAGAGTAGATATCTGTTGTAGTGGCATGTTACATATTTGAGTTTGTACTGGGGGGTAAAATGTAACCTGTTATTTGGAATGTGGGTGTTGTTTGAAGCTTTATGAGTGTTATTTGTTCTTGTTTTTTGTTTAGCAAACATAGTGCAACTATATATCGGATAATTGTTATTTAACGTCTCCTTCAAAAGTATATATAGTGTCAAAATGCAATCCTTGCGCTGGGCTGTGATGAGTTTACAATTGTGTATAAGGTGGTAAAGGTGCTACACGTCATATATAGGTCAGATTTATATTTGCCAATGTGTTAATATAATTATTGCTGAATACAAGCATTTGATGTTTTATTCTGTGTTGTTGTGACATGGTGGATATTGTGCTACTGTACAATTTTCCTTTATACCTGCCATCACTTCAGTGAAAGGATCTAGCTAATCTGTGTCTGCACTGAGGTTATCTAGGTAGAAGGGTTGATATTACGTTGTCTATATGTACCCTGTAGAACCGAATTTGTGTGGTGTTTACATAGTCACAGATTCGATTCTAGGGGAATATATGGTCGATGCAAAAACTTCGTCAAAACCTACCAGTAATATTTGATATAAGAAATATCACATAGAGAATATTCATATATATATATTCCATATACAGATGTTTATTTTCATATCATTCATATGCATATTGGCCACTATAGATATTACTCAGATATTGTCTGTATGATCACCCTTTACATGTAACATATAATATTGACTAACAAGACGCTGATCAATGATGCCACATGTGTGTTCTATAGTACGTGGTATTTTATCTGATTGTATGTTCTTATGTTCTTGTTTACTCATTAGTCATTTGTTGGTGGTGTAGTAGCGATGTGTATTAAAATAAGCTGTATCTTTGAGCCTTCTTTTCTTTAATAATGGCCAAAGATTGATCTACACTCAAATCAATCTTTTGGGGGCACTATAACATATTTCACTATAAAATATTTGTATCTGGTTTGATATCTTTTCATCTTTTGCATGATTTCTCTGTGAAGCATGTGAAAAACAAACCAGAAGTTACTGATTGTCTAATATTTTTTCAACCTGACTTGATTCTGGTAACTTTTGAATGACCCCTTGCAAAACAAAGCGAAGACAGGTCTATTGTACATATTATAGTCCCCCTGATGTTTCCCTGACAATTTAAGATCTATTTTTCTTTCCATGTGAGTTTTAGCAGGAATTAAATAGGCTTCATGTGCTTTAAAGGCTTCATACTTCAGCTACAACACAACCTAAAATGAGAATTATCTTTAGAACATATTATTTTATTCAAGTCAACTTTGACTTTAGGTTTTTATTTTACAATGATCACGAAAGGATTTTTTTTTTCTATGAACACATGAAATGTGTGATTAAGAGGAAAGGGGGTGTGGGGGTGGGGGAGGGGTGTTCATAATGATCCNAATCAAATCAATATTATTTTGTTATTTTCTGAAAATTATGAGGTACAATTAAATACAGTGATAAAGTTTCTGCCTTCTGATTGGCTGGCCAGGTCACATGGCCATCTAACTTTATTCAGTTGACAGCAAGTAGGAGGGCTTTATGGAGGCAGAAAAAAAGACAACACCAGAAAAATTAGTATTTTCTATCCTCAGAAATTAATGGCCATGAGTTCGTATATGGTAAACTCTAAGTATGTGGATCCTAAATTTCCTCCTTGCGAGGAATATGTACAGAACAGCTACCTAGCAGAGCAAGGCTCTGAATTCTACAGTCACTCGCAAGGTAGTGATTATCAGCATCCAGCCATCTACTCTCGGCCAAACTACAGCGAAGAGCCCTACAGCTGTAGCCTCGCACAGGGCTCCACATTGCAGCCCCGGGGTCCAGTGCAGGATCCAAGCGGCCCCCAGACCCCATTCTCTGCTCCTGAGGACCCCTGCCCTCCAACCGCCCCGATCTCCAGACCCTGCAGTCAGCAGCAGCAGCAGCAGCAGCACCCCAAGAATGGGAGTTTATCTAAGCAGCCTGCCATAGTGTACCCTTGGATGAAAAAAGTGCATGTGAATTCAGGTAAGCCTAAGACTTCCTACTCATCCACAGTATACTGGGATCTGGGGGGAAGCTGCTGAAAATATTATTTATGGGCTTTTAAGCCTAGGAAGCCATTACACTCATCATAAATTTTTATGGTTGAGGGAATAGGCCGTTGGCCATGTGGCTTTGTTGATCCTGTTCAGTAGCAAACTCCATCTTCAAAGCGTGTGCATGAATTAAGCAAATATTGCAATATTGGGCAAAGACTGGGCGCATGGCACCTCTGAGGGTGTATGGTCACAACGGAAGGCTGGATTTCATGAAGTTCTATGGTTTTATTATTATTATACTGTGTTTATTTTTATATATTTTTTCCCCCCCCCAGTCAATCCAAATTACACCGGAGGAGAACCCAAGCGATCTAGGACTGCTTACACCAGGCAGCAAGTCTTGGAACTGGAGAAAGAATTTCATTTTAACAGGTATCTGACCAGACGTCGCAGGATAGAGATCGCCCATAGTTTGTGCCTTTCTGAGCGCCAGATAAAGATCTGGTTCCAGAACAGGAGGATGAAATGGAAGAAAGACCACAAACTGCCCAATACAAAAGGGAGATCTTCATCTGGTTCCTCTCAGCACATACAAACTATTACCAAGGACCATCAGACTGACCTGACTTCCTTATAGGAAAATGCAGTTTTTTATTTTACTTTTTTTTCCTACCCTTTTGAGCTGTGATTGCATAAAATGTTCCCAGAACTATATGTATGCAGCATTTTAAAGCTCCGGGACTGCCAAATCATTCCACAGGACTATTCCACGGTGAAACAGGCTTACAATAATTCCTTTGTAATAAAACAAAAAAAACGACATTTTTTTTCGAGAATTCGTCTGACTGTCTGCTCAAGAGAACATTTTGGACACATAACTGTGTGATTGCTATATTTTTTTTCTTCTTTCACACCAGGAAGATATCACAAAGAGATCTGTGGAAATATGTCTTAGGTAATTCGAAATCTGTATGTACGTATGTTCTGTTTTAATGCACAGGGAAGCATTGGGTTAACAAGGAAATGAGAGAGCAAGTTAGAGGCTTCTTAAATCATAAACCTGGGAACCATATGTGCATCTTCTGCCATTATTTCGTTGTTTTTCTTTGTTACTGCCAGTATTAATCACACTATACCAAATGAGAAGAAAAATAGGTAATTGAATAAACGGGTTATTTTATTTGTAAAGTGTATTCACGTATTTATTTTAAATAAAATGATCTAAAAAGCATACAAAAAATTAAAATAAAGAAAAGATAACCTAACTAATATCCCAATGCCAAATATAAAGAAGAACCCAAATGCTAATTGCCCCGAGTTAAGGTTACAAGAATGGAGGGAGGATGCTGGCTTTGAAATCGTGAGAGTACATATTTATGGGTGTATTTAGGGATAGATACCTGATAATGGTTAAGAAATAGTTTTTACGTCTGTACTCTAATTTTGTAGCAAATTTCCGTTTGCGTTTTAAGTAAATAAAAGAGATAGCGTCAGTGTGATATTTTTATGAGGAAAATAACCGAGGGGAAAAAAAGGTCAGAGACATAAGATGTACATTTAAAGGTAGCATATTTTTTATTATTATTATTATTATTATTTTTGTTGATATTATATGTTAACATTGAACATTTGATCATGGAATATATTTCACGTCGTATATTATGTCTTCCAAGCGGTACGGTAGAAATGATTCCGAAAAAAAATAAAATAAACCTGTCCATTGTAAAATATTTATCCTTAAAATAAGAGAACGAATGTATTTTATGCTATACTTTTTCAGGTAACGATTTTATGTGAAAATATTATACATATTTTAAAGGATTGTAAAAAAAAGTAATATAATGTTACCAGTTCCAAACTATAGAAAAGGTGATGTCAGATAGAGGTTTTTTGTTTTATCCTTTTTTGTTTTTGTTTTAGAGCTTATGTGTTTATTTTTCTTTTTTTCTTAAATAAAACATTTAAAAACAACTGTTAAAAATCATTGGCATTTCCTTTGGTGTATTATTATTATTATTATTATTATTATAATATAACGTATTACATCATTGTGTTACAAGCAATACAAGGACCCCATTTTTCAGTAAGAAACATATTTTCCCGCTTGAAATATATCTATCTATCTATATATATTGGATATTGGATATATTTATACCTTAATAGACAAATAAAAGGCACAAGGCAGGAAACTCGCCCTACAAGAGGTATGTCAGGAATTCTTATCTAGGACAAATAGTATTTGCTGGTAAATCTAACACACTGACAGGACTAGGTGGCTTTGTTCTCTTCAGGGCTGGGTTCTCAGGCTACTACTAGCAATAGTTTACTAGCCACAAATCCAGATATTAAAGGTGGCTTGTCTATGTATTAACGACCATCATTGTGTCTATGACAAAAAAGCACACAGCTCATAGAGGAGAGATGTCGTTTCACGTTGAGAGGGTGAAAAGGTATTTTTTACTGAAGTTCGGCTCAGCCACTTAACAGGTTCAACCGGAGGACAAATTTTCTGTGCGATTAGCTGTATTTCAGCCGGGAGAGCTGACCTCTAAACCCTTGACCCCCTCGGACCTTCACTCCCTGTTTTAGACATAGGAGCCTTTTAGATTTACTGTTTGTAAAGCTTCCATTGTACAACTTTTTACAGTGATCTAAATGACATCAGTGGTAACCCAGGTATACACACAATATCACCCCTCTGTATGTGTCTATGCACACTCTTCCCAGTCACACTGTATGATATCCATTTACAGGAGATACAGAAGAAAATACACAGGGGGGGTGGGGTGGTATAGTACCCCTCCAAAAACCCAAGCAGGCTAACAATGTTCCCCATAAATCTTCTTCAGTGTCTTAAAATGAAAATCCCTTTTGAATTTTTCAGATGCTTCTCTTTGTATGGTAAATGTAGATGCTTTTTTTTTTAAAGAGAAGCACAGAGCAGGATAAACCTATAAAAATCGCATCTTATTTCAAGTCAATGCATCTCCCCAGAAACCAAATGTATTTCCACTATGTTCATACTCGACATTATGAAGCCATATAAAATCTAAGAGGGGGAGGGGTCCTAACTTATAAAGGAACACACTTATGTATGCACTTATGTAGGCTTCAATTGTGTACCGTTATACTATATATACACTACACCCCCCACCCCACACATAAATGTGTTTGTGTGTATAAATGTGTGTGTGTATATATATATATATATATATATATATATAGTGTGTGTGTAAAAAAGTGTGTGTGTGTGTGTGTATATATATATATATATATATATATATATATATATATATATATATATGTACGTGTGTGTGTGTGTGTGTGTGTGTGTATGTATATATATATATATATGTGCTGTAGTTGTCTTTTCACCCTGAGGAAAATCCATGTCTATGGGTTGAAACGTTGGTGATTTAATTCATGTGGCACTAAAGGTAGTGCTGCGGAATAAAAGTTTTTGATTCAATGGCTCTTATGATTGTTGTTTGACCCCTTGAGTGCTGCTCTTTTTGGGAACTTTGTTGTATGTTGAACAAGCACCGGGGCAAATATTGAATTTTTGCGGAGTGACGTGTGTGTGTAGTGTGTATATATATATATATATATATAATAGTGTGTGTGTGTAGTGTGTATATATATATATATATATACACAAACATACACTGTATGTGTGTGTGTTTTTGTGTGTGTAATGTATGCACAAAACTCATACACATATATAATCACTTTCCTGCTTTATGTGACACAAAAATATATTTATATATAACAGTTGTTGCTTTCAAATCCCTTGTACTTTTTATGGGGAAATAAACATTAATAAAAAAAAAATAATAATCTTGATTCTTTTGTAGTTCAATGTAACATAAATAGCATATCTGTACTTTATTTTATTTATTAATATGATCTATCTATCTATCTATCTATCTATCTATCTATCTATCTATCTATCTATCTATCTATCTCTCATTACTATCCCTGTGTGTCTCATTATCTACCTAGCACAGAAAGTTCTATATATTATACAATGGGAAAACAGTTCAAATATAATATAGTTTTCTTTAATTATGTCTATACATCTTAATTAAAACACAGTATATCATATGAATGCAGATAAAGAATTAGCATTCAGAATGTTTGATACAATCTATAAATCTATATGGTGGGACAAAATGTTACTACACACACACACACACACACACACACACACACACAGGCATTCTTCAATCACCTTAACAGGAGTGCATAGTAGAGGTGATACTGCACATCTGAAGGGGGAAAAATACTATACATAAATGCCAATTTCAGTATATAGATATATATTGTGTGGGGCAGATATGGCTGTGTGCTGTCTAATGGCTCCTCCTCTGTTACTAACAATACATCAATAAAATTATGTGTATTATATCACCACTAGTCGTTATGAAAAGAATGGAGAGAAGGTTGAGTCAATAGCAAACAGCTCACTGTACAGTACAGTAAATCAGGGTGTTTCAATGCAGACGCTCAGAGCTTTCCAGCCATCTTGCCAGGCTTCTCCATTGATTTTGTAAACACAGAGGCAGCACAGGGTGCTCTAGAAATGTTCCTTACATGTTCAATATCAAAGTGGATGGAAGATGCCAAGAATAGGTTTCTTCAACTCCTGACCCACGTGATCCACGAAATAATTAATTCAGCACGTCCCTTAAGAAACACAGCGTCGTCATTAATTTGCCAAGCAAAGGACTCTATCAGACTTGAAAACTGAAGAGATCTCAAGAATATTATATACAAAGAGAGAGCAGTCTCTATACTCTGCACTCCTACTATCTCTTTGATAGCAGAAGAAAAGAGATCTTTGGTGGGTATGTCTTTATTTTTTTTTTATTTTTCTGATATTTCTAATAGAACTTAGCTGTCATATATTTGATAAATAGGACCCTTTGCTGCTTCCTTGCTGTAGTCAGAAGTCGACATAGGCTGATTTAGTGACCTTTGTTTCAGAATGCTTAGGGTTTATAAGAAAATTAGGATGATGTATGCAACTGTTCTGCAAGTTCTGCTTGGGGATAGCCAGGGTAGTAAAGGGAATTAAAAGGATTTACTAAGATTTGTATGAGCGCTGAAATGGCTCAGATTTAGTGGATGCCTTGGGTTTTCTTGGGAACAATGCTGACTGTCAGGGCATCTGCTGCCTATTCTTAAAACAGTGAGAAAGGCCTCTGAACTTCTATTCATGGTCAGGTCGTAAATTTTATCTCGCGTCATAATAGAATGGGTAGAACACAGAGCCGAAATTGCACCCAAGGCAAGCGTTAACACGTAATGATATCCGTGTGTGCCTTTAAACTCCGCGATCGTCATTATTATTACACTTAAAATGGATAATTTTCTGCTGGACAACGCCATTTATTCTCCCCATTTGGAACCATCTATAACAGTAAATGGATATTTACTGATCTGCCTGTTTTTTTTTCCCAATAGAGAAGGAGTATTCTCCTTATTTCCGAACATTCACTGGCTACTGCATAAAATAATAGTAGCAGGTTATTTAGATAAATCAATAATCACATGTAGGGTGATGTCATATTGTGAATTGGTAGCTTGCCTGTATTTTTATTTTATTTATTACACCGATCCTTTTATAGTCCGTGTGTGAGGATTATGAAGGAAGTATTGTTTATGTTAGAACTGGATGATTGTAGTATCCTTTATGTTATAGGAAGTTATCCTATTATTTGTGATGAATAATATTGTTAAAGTGTTTCCTTTGCCCCTTCCTTTAACAAGGATAACCTAACTGGCGGTTATAAAGGCAGCTAAAATGATCTGCTGTAATCAAATATGAATTAAAAGGAAAAATTTAGGCAAACCCTGAACAGAAACACAAGGAAAAAAAATGACAAAGTCTATACTAATGGCATTTGTTTCCTAGATGTAGCCGTGGACTGTTTTATCAGTTGACAATGGCACAAGTTGTTGTTATAAATCATAGTAAGTAATTCCTGAAAGGTTGCTAGACTGTTGGGGGCCGGCCGAGGACTGTAAATCTTTCACTTTTATTGCCCTTATGAACATATGCAGCGGTTGCCTCGCTGTAGATCCTCTGCTTGAATTGGATAGGATTAAAGTTACATTCTCACGATCGGGCTAAGGGGGGAGAAAACGTTGGTTTGAACCCTTTTCAAAACCGGCTGCAAGATGTTTTTTTGTTCCATACAACCTTAAGCGTTCCACGATGAGCACAAGAGACACAATGCTATTATTATTATTATTGTTATTATTTGTTTATTTGGCTGTATATTGTCTCTTTCATCACTGCTCATTCGTTATGCGGATTTTGATCGAGCCAAAAATCAGATCATTCATAAGTGGTACCCAGTGATTAGTCTTTCAGCCCTTGATAATGTAGGAGCATTTAAGCAATGCTGTGAGACCGTTAACAGTTTATTGCCTATTTATGGGAATATTAAGGTTGTTAGTAGTTTCACAGTTTAATACTTAAAAAAATAAAAATAAAGACAGAACACAAGTGGAACAATCATCCATTTCGTTTTATTGGTAGATTTATTGTCGGTGTAAATCAGAGAGGAAAACGCTATTAAATTCACGTTCTTAGGATCCACTGTCGCTTCTGCATTGGAGAAACACAGGATTACGGTTTTGATAGGAATACGCAAATGGTTGAGATCAGATTGGAGTCTAGTGTTGAGTTGTTGGTTATACTGAAGTTGAACCCAATAATGAAATAATTAAACCCTTTGTTGTAAATAGGGGTTGGTGCTGTACAACTAATGTTGGCCGATCCCTGTAGGCTTGCATTCTAGAGGTCGTAATAGATCTTAAAAAGGGTGTTAAATGATAACCAGATTGGATGGTAAAAGAAGGTAGCTTTGAATTCGGTTGGAATTATATTGGTTAAAAAAAAACATAGCCTCGGGCTTCTTAACACCGTATAGAGATCACGTGAACAAATATGTTTAAATTTTAAGGCAGTGCCTATGCCATTCATTATAAAGGCAACTTTACTTACACCAGCAAGACAAACTTAGAAATGGTGGCTCATTAAAAAAAAATGCAGTGGACCCACTCTCTTAATTTGGCCAAGTTGGTTGATTTAAAACAATATCAGAAGTTCATTGCCCTCACTTTAATTGGTAGGTGAGTGGTAGAATGTTCCACTCTATCGGGAATACTGTGCTGTGATACTACTGTAGGTGGAAATGTCTGCAAAACCGCAAGATGAGGGTTAGGACAGAACCGTCCACACAGACAAAGGGTGAAGGATACACACAACCATAGAGGCGGAAGAATCCAGAGTTATGATAAATTGATACACAGGTAAGATCTTGCATGACAAACGGAAGCCTTTGAACGCACTGTTGTATGGTGCCTTTATCAAGCTTTGCTCGCAAGATTTATTGTGTTTTTTGGCATTTTTTAAAGCATATGGGGCTGTGATAGAAAAGATTAGCAGGAGCACTAACAAACATTTATCAATATTAAACCAGGTATATATGGTGTATAGACGTGCAATATACAAGGAATAATTATCTCAATATTGAATATTTCCAAATACATTTCTATTGGAATCTTAACAACATAAGTGTATATAGCATTGTACAACGTTTTATTATATTTGGAATAAAACACATTACACAAATTTACGTTTTCACTCTGTCAAAGTAAGATTGAAAACCACATTAACAGAGTGTCTTGGGCTATTGGACTTGGAACAGTCAAGCTGATTTATGTATATTTACCACCATTGTAATGTTATCGCCAATTATATTATATAT
>WWET01000184.1:125624-139156 GCA_011038615.1 Limnodynastes dumerilii | reverse complement strand
TAACCTCCTCTTTGTGGTCAGATCGAACACAGGAGCAGGCTATTGCTTACAGCTAGCTAGTATTTACTCACTGGGTGCCTGTGAACGTATTGCACTAGTATTGAATGGCAAAACACCATCCTACACTTAGGCCTTTTAAGTGCCTTTTAACGAGAACCAAATCAATTCAAAATGGCTTAGGAAAAGGAAAAGAAAACATTGATTTTTATTTATTGGGTAGCTCGGATTTTGGATTGACCATAACAGGCTCAGTCGTGATAAATGGATACACAGCATCTATGCTTCACTGTTCACACGGTGCAATCTGTCGCATAAATATGCTTTAGACTTTAGAACTAAACCCAATACCAGCATTTCAAGCCATTGCCCCAGTGATGTATATATGTGATCAGTAACATGGCACAGATGGCTTCATCACTCGGTTTCTATAGAGGAAAAACACAGCTCTGGTCACCATTTTTGAGAAATGCTTGTGTAAGAGGTTCCATTATCTTCCTACAAAGGGCCCTGTTGGAATTCACAGTTCGACCCTTTCATTAGATGGATATTTCAGTGCAGAGAATAATAATAAGTAATCCAGGGCACACCAAGACAGAATCAGCTTCTCCCAGTTGACGTTTGAGCAGATTCTGGTTAGCACTGGCCAGTGTGTTATTAGATTGAGCATTTTCCTCTTTTTTTTTTTTGTAAGTAAAAGTGTAGAAAATTCTCTGGCATTATAGCAACGTTTCTCATGCACCCCCGAGGAACAGGACAGCGAGGGGTGGCCCAATAACTCCGGGGTAGGATGTGATGAAGATAATTCAGGAAGTTTCCTTGCTAGGTATGTCCTGATGTTCTCCAGCCTTGGTAATAAATAGGGCGATAGGTAATTCCTACTTCATCAATATTTTTTTTTAAACAAGATTTATTATGTTATTAAACTTTTGAAATGGTGTCTCGATTAGTTATTTTCTTTAGTTTTCTTTGTTGAACTATTCTGATATTTTACCAATATGCAGAGGGTGTTGATTTTCATAACGTTCTTTTCGCCAAAATGTTGGCATTATACACATGAAATAATTAATTAACCACGTTACCTTATATAGAAAGTTCAGTAGAATTTTGATCAAGTGTATTTTTTTTTAATCACCTCAAGTAGAAGTAAGGACATGGTCAATTTTTTTCTAAACTTTTCTGGCTATTCAATACAAAAAAAAATTAAAAATCCTTTAAATATGCGATCTGACTGCTTAGCAAGGCAGTCAGTACAGATCTCTGTGGATTAGTGTAGTCACACAAAATGAGCACTGAAGGATTCAGCTTTTAGCATGAGTCCAGGCTTGCAGGAGGGATAGGGATAAATAATAACACATAATTGCACAGCAGTAGTTAGCCATTAGCAGTGATTTAGGTAATCTTTGCCAAACGCTCAGCGCTGAACCAATGGGCTGCACCGACTCCAATGTAAGCTGTGGTGATTTACAGCACATTCTAGGGAATGATATACATGAGGCTGATATTTAGAGAATTCAAATAGCTTCTGCCAGCCCGTGGAATGAAACGAGAAGCCACATCATAAATTAAGAGCATTGCATATGTCCAGGTAAGTAAAAGTGCTCGTAACAATTAAACTAATGGTTATAATTTACAAGTTGGGTAATAAATCAAGCAGTTTATTGGTGCATTGTGCAAGACTCATATCTGGTGTCCAGATATATTAAATAAAGCTATTTCCCAATCACATCCAAAATGTTGTCTTATGTTGTCTGGATTTCTTACACTTCTAATTCTATTTCTAAAAGATAAAAAAATAAAATAATGAGTGTAGACATAAAAGATGTTGTGCAAACAAGTGGCTTTCACTAACTCATCATATATCCTCTGAATCAATCCAAGATAATGACCAGTGTTTGTTCTCATAGTAATACTATAAGTAGCAGATTCACAACAGTACAATAATAGAGAGGAAGTAAACGTTTATTTATACATTGATATTGTAGGTTTCATCTGTATAAACTAAGCTCTATAAAACAAATGTACCTATTGTGTGCCTATTGTGTGGAGACCAGGTGTCACATAATGCAACTTACACTAAGGTTTGATCTGGTTAGTGATCAGACACAATACCTGGTGAAGGAAAATTGCAATATAGTGTGAGATGCTAAATAAATCACCCTCGCTGGCCAGATCTGTGTTCTTTTATTCAAAGATATAGAACATGGATGGATGGATGGAAATTCTGAATGACAATATGGCTTAGCAACCAATGAGAGCACATGGGCTGATGCAATCACCAGTAACTTCAAGACACCATCTGTTCCCATCTAAATTCCAACTTCAATCAAATGTGGATCCATCTTACAGGGTGTTCGGCATCAACCTGCATGGCTATTGGTACAGTTTAGACTAAAAATAAAAAATAACAACACGGTATATAAAGGTTTTTTTTTTTTTTATAAAAGTGGTAAATCAATGACACCAGACAATTTAATCTGTAGGGTAAAAAAACAGATTGGTCTTTGTTGTTAGTCACCATAAATGATAGGTCATAATTGTAATAATCTGGGGCCTGATCCAGAACTACGTCCGTCTTCCATAGACGGACGTAATTCAATGAACAATAGCTACTGCGCATGCGTAGTAGCTATTTTATGTAATCTGCGTATCGTTTCAATACGTAGGTTGCGTATATGCGGTCTAAAAGGCCACATATACGCAGTCTACATATCGAAACGATACGCAGTTTGCATGCGCAGTAGCTATTGTTCATTGAATTACGTCCGTCTATGGAAGACAGACGTAGTTCTGGATCCGGCCCCTGGTGGTCAGACTTGGATTGCATTGTGTGTTGCCAACACTACAGAAGTATTGTATAATCTTTACTCACAACGGGGCAGATCCAGACTTCAGTGCTTGTTACGTTTCATCACGTAGCGTATTTTCTATACACTCCCCCTAGACACCCCCCTCGCTCATACGTACTTTGGTCGTTTTACGTTTCCCAAACCCTACCTTAACTTTTCAAAGCGTAAGTACTGGCGTACGTAATGGTTTCATGTACGTAACGGCCTAACCCGGCCCATACCATACCATTTAAATGCCTCCCTCCGCCTCCAAAGCGTATTTCCGGGTGTCGTCTAGATGACCCGCCCCTTCGTTCATAGTTATGCTGATGGTACGTACCTTCGGAGTTACACGGCGTAACATCTGCACAATACATACAAATAGGCGATTTTACGTCAGCGGCTAGCGAGCTTAGGTCTGGATCTACCCCAGAATATATATATAGCACAATACAAGACATTAATGCAAACCTAAAGAGGTACATTTACACACATAAAGACTCTCCTCCCATGCTGGGTAACCTGCTACATAATGTCCAAGCACCAATATTTTACTTACTTAGAGGACAATGTTTTCTGGTCAAGAACGCTGCTAAATGAACCCTTTTACTCAAAATATCATTTGATTTCCAAGTTTCTAAAACATTTCTGTGTTGTGTTTTTCGGTCACTAATTATTTATCCAAATAAAACTACAAACAGCCAATAAAACCCCCACACAGGTCAGAGTTTGGACCAATAGCAATAATTGAGCAAGTCCGCAATTCTGCTTCATACCGCAACTATAAAATTCTATGCTATAATACCATCATGACTGCTGTTCAGTGTAATCCATATAAAGACATGTTCCCTGTATGCAATAAAATGTGACACGGATTTGCGCCTCTCGGAGTTGCACTTACACCTATTTTTTCTAGATGTTAGCACAGTGTGTATCAGCATTGGGCATGTACATCGCGGTAGTGAGCACAATAAGACGGATGTAAAGTTATTGATCCCCGTGTGTTCACTTCAGTGTGCTCTGTGCTAATAGAACGGGGTGTTCTACTATATTAAAATGAAAAAGTAGTCGCAGCCCGGATTCCCTGTGCTTCCACCTAAAATTTTGCACCAGCTCAGAGCTAGTGTAAGTGTAAAGGGGTGTGGGTCCCCGTTAAGAATGGCCCTGTTTCGATAGAGTTGTTCTCTCCCAGCCAGTTTGAAACTCAATGAGGCATAGCAATGGATCCCCGGAGCACCGAACACGGTGCGCCGATAGGTAAGAGTGAAGACTACCCCAACCCTTTCCCTAATTCTAAACCTAACCCTCCCCTTCCATTACCCTAAATCTAACCCTCCCTTCCCCGCAGCCTGACCCTAACCCTCCCTTCTCCCTAGCCTGACCCTAAAGGTGCACACACACTATACAATTATCTGGCAGAGTGTGTATGCACCTTTACCCTCCCTTCTCCCTAGCCTGACCCTAACCCTTCCTTCTCTATAGCCTAACCCTAAGACCCCCCTTCCCTGCATCCTGACCCTAACCCTCCCCTTATTAAGCCCTAACCCTAACCCTCCCTTCCTAAGAGCCTAACCCCCATAACACTAAAAGTCAGCAGAGAGGTTACTCACCTCTCCAGAGCTGTCAGCGACAGGTCTGCGGGGGGAGCAGCGGGTCCTGTGAAAATGAATAGGTGAATATGCACAATCGGCACACTCATCCATTCATAAAAAAATTTCTAAAAAGGTTGCATATTCGAAATAGAGACAGCCAAAAAGGATCGTTCGGCTGTCTCTATTTCTAAATGCAGCCCATCGCAGCGGGGACTGCAACAGAGTGTAAAGCAGGGTACGCACTGGAGAGATATCTGATCTTATCCTTCCAATCACAGGATAAGAAAGCTCTTAAATCTGTTGAGTCTGTATTGTGAAACAATGCAGATAATCATCAGATTCTGCCCTGCATTGTTTCATTTTGATTTTTAGCCGCTCCTAAAAATAACAGATCAGTGATGTTATTATCTGTGCATTTTTGGAGTGTGTATTTACCAACGATCCCTCTTCAATGATAGTTCTGCCTCTTCTTCGACACAGCACCTTTTCAAGCAGCAGGAAGAGGAGGCAACCGGTTTGTCTGGGACAATGCTGGATCGCTGCAGAAAGGACTTCTGAGAATGATCTAGTGTGAAATTGTTCCAGTGTGCACAGCTGCAGTGTATCTTTTTATTATTGAAACATTGTTTTCTTTTTCCTAGCGTGTCCCCAGTTTAGAACAGAGGAATGACCCTATTCTTAAACTGGGTACACACTGGAGACATATCTGACGATTATCCTTTAAATCATAGGATAATTGTTAGATAGCTCTCAAATCGCTTGAGTGTGTACTGTCCAACGATGCAGTGAATCGTCAGATTCTGCCCTGCATCGTTAGATCTTGATTTTTAGCAGCTCCTAAAAATCACAGATCAACGATGTTCTGTGTCTACTTACCAGAGAGGACTTCTGGGAACGATCCCGTGTGTACAGCTGCAGGATCTTCAGATAAACGTGAGGTTATCTTTTTATTATTGAATAATAGTTTTTACTTTGTCAGTGTGTGCCCAGCTTTAGTTGAAATACAGCCCTACATAGCTTACAAATATTAAACAGTGACATTTAAAAATAAAAAATGTTTCAAAACACGCTCCGTGTACACTACATTATACTGACTATTTTTTTATTGCCCTGAATATCAGCGTATTGTCACACATTTTCCACAGACATTTTAAAAAAAATACAAATATACATTTTTAAGGAGTTTTATTTTGTTGCTGAAAAAAGAAACAAAAGAGGTACAGGTTTTGTGTATAGGTGCCTCATTACAGCTCAGCCTCTGCCTATACTCATATATCTGCATAGTATGCTCATTGGGCCTGATCCAGAAGCTTTTCAGCCGATCTGCCCGGCGTCGCTACGGCAACGCCTGATCTTGGATCGGGCGTCCGTAGCAGCGCCGTAGGGACGCTGGAGGGGACGTCCCCCAGCGTCCCTACGTTCAGGTTAGTGCAGGTGGGCGGGGGGAGCTAGTTAAATGAGAATGGGAGGGTGGGCTAAGCGGCCATACGCTCCTGTGCGAGCGTATGGCCTCTTCCTTACGCCAGCTGAAGTTAGGGTAGCCTTCAGGTAGGAAGGGGCCATATGCCCGCACAGGGGGAGTGTCAGTCAAAGTGAACGCCGATACGCTGTGCTTTAGTAAGCACAGCGCATCGGCGTAGGTCTGGATCAGGTCCATTCTCAGTACAATCTATGCACAGTTTCCAGTGTCAGTACTCTGAATAGTTTACACACTTTTTAAACTGTGGATTTGCGTATCTGCTGCACTAAAACTCTGGATCAGGCCCTGATCCAGATTTGCTCCTCTTTGTTCTTACTTCTAAAGCTGGTTACAAACCCCATACCTATGGCCAGATCCAGACTTACGGACGTCAGGCCACTTACCCACGTGAAGAGGGTAAGTGGCCTGATTTGATTGGAGGACACATACGCCGTCTAGATGTTCGCTAGTGTTACGTTAGTTCCGTATAAAGCCAATTTTCCAAAGAAATGGGCTGTGCTTCCCCTCTGCCCGGTAAGGTGGAAGCATGGTAATTGTACAGTGTGGGAGGGTTATACCCCACTAGTGCGGATCAGTGGTCGTACAGACTGCTGATCCACACGCTTCAGTTAAGGCCTGTGTCTTACACCTTGTTTTCAGGTGTTAGCGATTTTTATCATTGTACATGTACACAATGGGAGTGAACACAAATAAAGCATGTAATATGGCTGATCTGCCTGTAATTGAATTATTGGAGTTTTAGGGCTAGTCTTGTTTCCTTGTGCTTTCTCCTAAAATCCTGCACTACCTTGGACCTGACTCCAACATTATCAGCACTGGATAGGTCATACTGAAAATGAGCACGCTTTTGGAACATGCAAGCAATGTACATGTGTATAAAAAGACAGGCTGAGAGGAGGAATGCAGTTGCCGGCAGTCCCCATTTTAGAGTGCAGCGTTGCTGCAATTTCCAGCAACATGTAAGCTTTTTTTATACTAACCCTAACCTTAACCCTCCCCTTACTCTCTAACCCTAGCCCACCATATCTATACCCTCAAACATGACCCATTCTGTTAGGTACAAAATACTCTGTTCCTCAGTTTCCAACTGTCAGTTACTATGGCAACCACCTTTTGTTGAAAAGGTAAATAGTTTTTAAAATATCAGTTAATTCAGTTAAACCAGGTGAGTGACAGTTGGAAGCTCAGGAGCGGATTATATTGTGCCTAATGGAATGGGTCATGTTGGAGGATCTGCATGTTCCACAGGTTAACCCTAACCTTCCCTTTATGCCCTAAGCCTGATCTAGAGCCGCACTTACAATTATTTTAAGGGCAAAACAGATGCAAGTTGTAGGGCTAAGAAAAACCGTGCTAAACTGCAAAGGAAGAGTTAAGAGTAGATGCTTCTTATCTCAACCCTAACTACAGATTAAACATAAAGCTATGCAGAATGTGAGCTCTTTGTGCAAAACCAAATCAATCTCCCGGCATGCAAAAGAATAAAGATTCCTCTTACAGGGTGTTGATCAGGCCTACACTTGCACATCTTTTGCCCTTACTTCCCAAAAAATAGGTGTAAGGGCAGCCAGGGCCGCCATCGTGGGGGGGGGGAGCAGAAGGGACAATTTAAATGAATAAAAAAAATCCTTTGAAACGTGTAAAGTTATGTAGGCTGCTGCATTACACCACTCAGGAACTGATCCAGCAGCGAAATGTGCGAATTCGCTGCTCAAACGGGGTACATCCTATCCAGAATTCTGTTTACAATCAACTTTACACCTATACAATTCAGTGCACTCTTCTAAATAATGCCTGAGTAAAATGTGTGGCAATACGCTGCTATTCAGGTTATTGTTTGTTTTATTTATAAATCACTCACGTGTATTGTGTGCCCAGAAATGTGTTTTTAAAAATAATTGATGCTTAAATGTAACCTTTTAATTTTTGAACATGTGCAGGGCTGCGCTTAACTGAAAAAGCTTCTCCATTTTACTCTTACCACCAGTTCCTGAGTTCAGGGGTTGAACTACCATTGGTGCAACAGGGCCAGCGGCACTGGGGCCCATGCTGATACAAGGGCCCACAGCCATCATCACCGCACCGCTGAAGCTCTCCACTGGGTTACCTGGGATATTATCAGGACCTAACCATACAACCAGCCAACAACTCGCTAGTCCCGCCTCTGCCTGAGCTGGTGTAAAATTGTAGGTGTATGCACTGGATCAGGTCCTCAGCCTTTAGATATCTGTTAGCATGATTAAAAAGTTAACTTATTCCCTTTACTACCTATCCAGAGTTCCTAGCCACAGAACCACAAGCCTCAATGCATATACAGCATTAAAATAATACACTCATCTCAATCCGTTCAATCCAAGACGCTCTGATTGTCAATTCATGTAGTCAATCTAGATAACATTGATTGAATGTCACAAGACACACAAACATTATAGTGAACTACGTAAAAGTATTCAGCTCACTAAAGAGTCAACAGATTTGTCAGTATTACAAATGATAGATCACGGTTGCTGACTTTTTAAGGCTCTCCCGGAGGGAAGTCATTGATACCTCCAAAGGGCGGGGCTTAATAACGTAATTTATGCAAATTGTGTCATTAAGCCCTGCCCCCGGTCAATCATTATTGTGATATGTAGTGTTCTAGGGGATGGGCAGGGCTTGATTACATCATCATGTTCCGGGAGAGTCGGCAAACCTGACTTAGATACTTCTAGATGTAGATACTTGGTGACAGCAGCTCCCTCCAGTCACAGGATATCAAGGATGAAGGTTAAGAAAACCACATGACATCACAAGGTAAGCAGTTGGCACCAATAACGTGGTGTGTATTCGGCCACCTTTCCTGGAGCAGGAAGATGCAGGGTGAATGGTGAAGGGTAGTGGCTGAACTGGAATGACTGCTTTAACCTTCACCTCCACATCTCACAAATTCTTCTCATTCATATCCAGCTGTCTTTATAGTGGCAGAATTTGTTTTATTTATTAAAAAACCCTTAATAGGTTGTACTTATTGTGTAATGAAACTGCAAATATGTAACAGTCATTTAGGGGGTGTTATAAATAAATATATAAGGAAAGTATCCAAAAACTCTTATAATTGTCGTAGATTGGCTGGTAACCATTATACGCAGGCATAACAATAAACAATGTGCTGAATTCAAAGGAGACACCAAATATCTCATATGTTGTGCAACAAATCTGATTCCTATGTTACAAAGCTCATTCCTGGTATACTGACTCCTGATGTCACAGGTGATGTTACATGGGGGCGGGGCACCACGGATGTGTCCAGGGCCCCAACATTTCTGGCGGCAGCCCTGTCTAATACCATCCTTAGTCCTGTAGGGCCTGATCCAGACCTACGCTGGCCCGCTGTCCGTAAGTACGGCCAGCGTAGCTCTGGTGCACTCCCCCTGTGTGAGCACAGTTACACACAGTTACACCAGCTGAAGGCTACCCATAACTGTGTGTAACTACGCTTACACAGGAGCATAATGTACCAAACCCAGCCCTCCCCTCCTAATTACCCTCCCTCCCCCCGCCCAGCTTCCGTAACTACAGTGTAGTTACAGAGCTTCCCGCCCCTTCGTCCGTAACTACGCTGTAGTTACGGATGCATGACTGCAGAATGGCAAATAACTACAGTGGGCGGCTTAGTTGTGAATCAGGCCCGTAGTTACTAATTTGCTATTGGAGACACAGCTCACCCCAACATGGCTGAAACATATTAAAATGGAGAAATTGTCAGACATTCTGAGTATCAGGGGCGTTTTAAGAAGTGAGGAGGCCCTTGTGCAGGATTTGCACATGGACCACCCCCCCCCCTTACCTGAGACAGGACTGTGAGTTCCAATTGGTAGGCCAAAAAGAAGCAGGGCTTACAGCCCCATTAGGCCCCGTCCCCTTTTCGGCCCGTGAATCGGGACAGTCCCATCACAGATTTGGCATCTATTTCTTCCCTCTGGAAGATCTTAGAGGAAAGAAAAAGATGCTGAATGGCCCCCCCTTCCCCTGCCAACCATGGATGCAGGATGCATGCCACAGGGCCCCCTGTTCTGAGGAGCCCGTGTGCACTGCACATCCTGCACCCCTTTCAGATACGCCTACCTATGCTGAGTAAACATATTGGAATAGAAGTTTTACTGAACCATGGCTAGGAGGACAGGCCTTCCCTCTGGAAATTTGGAAGCTGGAAAGAGAGCCCCAAAAGTCTTCTGGTTTCTATAGATTGAAAAAATGAATAATTGTGATTAATGAGTTTTAGTGAAAAAGATGGGCATGTAACCTAGTGATACTGAGCAGGTAGGTCATGTGACCATTGACTGCTATGAGCTGGTAGGTCATGTGACATAGTGATGGTGATTACTTAGCTAATACTCCTTTCACATAACAACCAAAATCCTAGGTTTTTAGCCTTAGACCTGGGTCTAGGCCTTAGTCTAATGACCCAGGAATTGGACCCAGGAGAAAAGAAGGGGCACAATGTGAAAGATGTCCACTGGGTTTTTAAACATAGGTCTCACCTAAAGAAAACTGATTGGAGGAATTTGTGTACTATTGCTATGGCAAATCCGTCCCTTAGATCTGCTTGTCACCATCACAGGTGGTGTCAGGGCAGACCTGTGTCCTGGAATTTCCCAGGTCAAGCCTGCTGTGTGAAAGGCTCTGGCCCGGGAATTTCCTGGGTCTGAACTGGACTTAACCCCCCGCCCCCCCAGCCCGCAAAAACCACGGCAATAAACCATGTTGAAAAACCCATAAGAAAGCAAAAAAGATATTGCACTATTTCCGCAATATATGTGTTGAAAAACCCAACTTATTGCAGGGGTAGTGATTTGAAAGCGGTATTATAGTGACCAGCCAGTGAATTAAACTTCTATGGGCTGCTGCATTGCCCCTTGCAGCCCATCTATATATTTGGATCAGGTCCCATATGCCCCAGTAAATCCACTACACCGGGGTAGCATCACATGTACAAAGCTGCAAGCCACCCCCACTATACTGTATTGCTATGGGGTAGCTGGCTCGAAAAGGCTTCATATTCTGAATTATGAAGTGTAAACTGATATTTGATCATGATGAGTATAAAGGGATCTAGGCCTTGTTTCTTATTTATTTATCATATTATATATGTATTGAAGGTGTATTACATCTGAAGAAGGGAGATTGTGATCTTAACCGTTGTTGTGATGTAAATAAAGCTCAAGGATGTATGGAGTAAAAACCCTGAGGAAAAGCAGCTGTATGTAGGAGTGTGTGTACCTCCTAAATAAGAAAAACCCGAGGGGTTTTCTAAATAAACCAAAAAACTAAAATACAGCGCTAGACAATGTGAAAAATTATTATAATGATATCAAATATGTATGGGGGTGACCGTAAATGTTGTTAAAGACAATCAAAGCAGCATCTGGTATAGTAGTTAGGAACTTTTAATATTCGTTACAAACTAAAAAACGTATGTATCAACATTTAAAAATGTATCAAACTCACAATCAGACACATTCACAGTAAAACATGCTCAATAAGAACTTCCCAAGTATTAAACCTGATAAATCACAGTGGTCGGAGGTTATAGAATAATATGTCCTTAAAACTCACGTGATTCTCCTCCTCAGGAAGGAAAAAATACTCTCAGGGTCTGAGCTCAATATAAAAAAATTTGTTAATTGCCTTTATCTGCGCAGAAGACAAAATCTTTTAATATTTGTAGCACATATCAGCTGATCTATTTACCACCGAGATGGGGTCAGTTCCAGATAGTATATACACGGATAGAAGCTGTCTCATCCATCCTCACGACCAAAGGGCAACCAATGCGAAATGGGACTTGGAGTTTATTGGAGAGTGAGCTCTCGGGCGAACATTGCTTTGAGAAAGTCCGTAGTATACGGACGAAACGCGTAAGCAGAGAAATTGGTTTCATTCACTGACACTTCCAGATCTCAACTTATTCGTCCGAGAGCTCACGGACCCTTGTTGTCAACAAGAGAAATCTGATTGTAGATCCTAGTGGAGAGATACGGGTCTAGAGCGCATCGTCTGTTGCCTTCCCCCAGGTTTGGGGGCTACAACCCTATGAGCGACTGCATTCTACATCTGAGGCTATTATCTATAGTGTTTCACCCGGCATACCTAACACCAATTAGGAGTCCGGGATACGAATTTGTCTATTTACCACCGCGAGCCACTTATGTGGACCTTGATCAATCAGAAGTCATAACACTTACTTTCATCTAACGGAAACTCCAAGTCCCATTTCGCATTGGTTGCCCTTTGGTCGTGAGGACGGACGAGACAGCTTCTATCCGTGGATATACTATCTGGAACTGACCCCATCTCGGTGGTAAATATTTCAGCTGATATGTGCTACAAATATTAAAAGATTTTGTCTTCTGCGCAGATAAAGGCAATTAACACATTTTTTTATATTGAGCTCAGACCCTGAGAGTATTTTTTCCTTCCTGAGGAGGAGAATCACGTTAGTTTTAAGGACATATTGGTGTAAAACCTCCGACCACTGTGATTTATCCGGTTTAATACTTGGGAAGTTCTTATTGAGCATTTTTTACTGTGAATGTGTCTGATTGTGAGTTTGATACATTTTTAAATGTGATACATACGTTTTTTAGTTTGTAACGAATATTAAAAGTTCCTAACTATTATACCAGATGCTGCTTTGATTGTCTTTACCAACATTTACGGTCACCCCCATACATATTTGATATCATTATAATAATTTTTCATATTGTCTAGCGCTTTATTTTAGTTTTTTATGTAAATAAAGCTGCCTAAAATCAGCCTTGAATGCAAACATGTACAGTCAAACAGGACAGGTCTATAACTAATGGCCAGAGCTGTGGGGCCCAATTAGTGTGATGGGTAAAGGATGACCATCTGGAAGGTTGCTCTGGACCCACACACACAGCTTGAAGTGAAATAACCAAAGTATGTCTATGTAAGTATGATATAGACAGTTTAAGAGTGATAAGTTATGTTGTGGCGTTATTGTAAAGACATGGAACCAACCCAGCTGTCATATGTAACCAATCCTAGTAGCACTTGTGTTTCATAGCGCTGAGGTCATGTGTTTGATTCCAGGACTAGGCCTTATCTGTGTGGAGTTTGCATGTTCTCCCTGTGTTTGTGTGGGTTTCTTCCGGGTGCTCCTGTTTCCTCCTACACTCCAAAAACATGCCAGTAGGTTAATTGGCTGCTGAATTAATTAGTTATAGTCTGTGTCTGTGTGGGTGTGTGTGTGTTAGGGAATATAGGATGTATCTCCAATGAGGCAGGGACTGATGTGGATGTGAAATATTCTCTGTAAAGTGTTACATGATCTGATGGCGCTATATAAACACCTGTTGATAAATAACTAAATACGTGTCCAGCTAATCCCTAATTCCTCTGTCTCACCTTTTGACAAATTGTAGTGGCTTCATCATTGACTGCCGAGAAAACTGCTGTCTCCAAGTAGCTTATCATGCTACATGTAGAGTCTGATCCAGCTTATGTCTGATGGCATAGTATGGGCTCTATTTATAGAGCCTCTTCTAAATCTAATGAACGATAGTGCTCCAGGCTCGCTTATCATCTCAGCGAGTCTGGACACTCCGTTCCTCTAATTTATAGAGATGCCCC
>WWET01000184.1:95180-111864 GCA_011038615.1 Limnodynastes dumerilii | reverse complement strand
ATACATAAGTAAATAAATTAATAAATAAATAAATAAGTACATGCATACATAATAGATAGATCAGTGCGATGTGCATGATATTTATTTAATCATTCATCTTTAAGTGCCTTTTAAGTGTTCAGCTACTGTGTACGCTGCGATGTATACAATAGTAATCACGTGGATAATATACGACCATTACTTGTTTGACTTAATGGAGGGTCAGACATAGGGTATAATGACATAGGGAAGTCCTTGTCTCAAGTGGATTGCAATCACATTGTTTTATTGTTCTCTATAAAGTCTCAGCCGCTGAGTAAGAGATCTAGATATTCAGGGTCCACCTCCCAGAGTCAAGTATTTTACCTTGCAGGGAGAGAAGTATTATCAGGGGACAGTGCAGGAGCCATTAGCATCCTGAACCCTAGCTAGGAGAGAACAGCTCATACACCACATCCATTAGTTGCAGTCAGTGCTAAAGAGGGAGATAGCTTTTGGTAGCAAAACATTTAACCACCATAATCATAATAAAAAAATAACATCAGTGAAAAGGAGCACGCCATAAGGTTCAGTGCTGCTGAATCCACATATACTCTATTCCAGGTTAGTCTCTCAAAGATATGGACTTGCTGATGCTCAGTGCTGAATACATATTCGTCTGCCTGTCAGTAATTAAATATAATGAATAATGTAAGGTAAAGGGTACTTTTGGAGCACAGAGCATCCAATCGACCGGCAAATATCTTTCAGAAGACTTTTCAAGATATTGATCTGCAGAGTGAAACTCTCCTGAGCTGCAGCTTTATCTGTCCTGATCATCACAGCCAGGGGTGGTGTCAGCAATATAGCGCAGACAGGGAGAAAGGTACGGTACATCTAAAGACGGATAGAAGGGAGCAGGGCATCTAAAGGAGGGACAGGGGAGCTGGACTTGGAGAAGAGGCAAAACAATTGGGGAGGAAAGACAGGAGAGCAGGACAACTGAGGGAAGCAGGACATCTGAGGAGGGACAGGGGGAAGAGAGCAGGACATCAGAGGAGGGACAGAAGGAAGAGAGCAGGACATCTGAAGAGGGACAGAGGGAAGAGAGCAGGACATCTAAGGAAGGAAAGGGAAGCAGGACATCTGAGGAGGGACAGGGGGAAGAGAACAGGACATCTGAAGAGGGACAAGGGAGTTGGACAGAAGGATCAGGACTGCTGAGGAAGGAGAGGGAGGCAGGACATCTGAGGAGGGACAGGTGGAAGAGAGCAGAAAATCAGAGGAGGGACAGAGGGAAGAGAGCAGGACATCTGAGGAGGGACAGAGGGAAGAGAGCAGGACATCTGAGGAGGGACAGCGGTTAGAGAGTGGGACATCTAAGGAAGGAGAGGGAAGCAGGACATCTGAGGAGGGACAGGGAGGAGAGCGCAGCCCATCTAAGGAGGGACAGGAGAACAGAGCAGGACATCTGAGGAGGGACAGGGGTAATAGAGTAGGACATCTAAGGAAGGAGAGAGAAGCAGGACATCTAAAGAGGGACAGGGGTAAGAGTGCAGGACATTTAAGGAAGGAGATAGAAGAAGGACATCTGAGGAGGGACAGAGGGAACAGAGCAGGACATCTAAGGAAGGACAGGGGAACAGAGCAGGACATCTGAGGAAAAAGAGGGAGGCAGGACATCTAAAGAGGAACAGTGAAGCTTGACAGAAGAAGGTACAAGACATCTGGGGTATTGGATAGGGAGCAGAGAGCAGAACATCTGAGGAAGGAGAGAGGAGCAGGGCTGGGAGTTAAAGAGGACATCTGAGGAAGGAGAGGAGCTGGACGGGGAGAAATAATAGAATATCAGAGGAAAGCTGGAAGAAAGGTTTCTAGAGGGGAATAAATAAATGTAATATCTGAAGTGGAAGAAGAGAGTGCGAGATCAGAAGAGGAGAAAAGGAATGGATCTCCGACCTATGGGTTGTGCCTGGACGACCTGGTTGAAACGTCTGGACAGCTGAGTGCTGACTTGGAAAGTTTTGATGTCCGGTCAGAGCACCCCCCAGCTGTGAGCTCCACCTGGACCCCAGGCATGCTCTGCTCCTGATTGGCTACCCTGCAACACGTGACAAGCAGCCAATATTTACTTTCTCAGCAATGAAACAAGTCCAGAAAGGAAGATCAGGTGAAGCCCGGAGTGGTCAGCGAGGTCAGAACCCATAGCTCCATCCCTGTGCCGGGAAATGAATTCTTACCTGGAATATGCAGCATGTGGGGATGTGGTAGCCTTCTCACCCAAGTTCTGTCGTAATGACCAGAGAAATGTTTCCTTGCAATCTTACCCTGGAAATGGAGTCGACAATCAATATGTTGGGAATTTATCAATTGGTGTCCATCCGACCTCTGCTCACCAGTCCCCAGCACTTTATCCTCCGAGCAGCCTGGATGGTTCTTATGAACCGGCTGCACCTGCTGACTATAGCTACCTACCTGTCAGCCCTGAATATGACTATCCCTATGGATCTATCCACCCCATGGAGGACACAGGAGGGCACACCCAGTATGCCAGCTCGGTCTACCCATCAAGCGGACCTTACTTGATCAATGGCCAGTTAACGTATAAGTCTCTTGGAGCAGACACTCAAATGGCCCCACGTAAGGAACAGCTGGAAATGTATCCTGGGAACTTTACAAACTTCTCCCCTTCTCCTGGCTGCTATCCCAAACCAAACTCCCCAGTCTCCGAGACTTATGCCACACTCAACACATTTGACTGGATGAAAGTGAAACGAAATGCCCCAAAGAAATGTAAGTATGTAGATTGTAATTGTTTCATGTGAACAAGCAAAAATGTGATATATATATATTATTATATATTATTATTATTATTATTATTATTATTATTATTTATAAAAAAAAATAGATTTCTTTTGCTTGCCTATATTGAGAGATTATTTGGCAAATGTGACTCATTGAGTTAGTTTAGTCTAATTAATGGTGACATTTGTTGCAATGATCCTTTATGATGTAAGGGAAATAATTCATGTTGTTCGTTTTGCAGCCATGCCATCTGATTGTGGAGTAGTGAATTCTCCGAGCACAATGAGGACAAATTTCACAACTAAACAGCTAACAGAACTGGAAAAAGAATTTCACTTTAACAAATACCTGACCCGGGCCAGGCGCATAGAGATTGCAAACTCCCTTCAATTAAATGACACTCAGGTCAAGATCTGGTTCCAAAACAGAAGGATGAAGCAGAAAAAAAGGGAGAGGGAAGGGGGTCTCCCCAGTCCCCCAACGTCAGGACCTGCTTCAAATGTCTGTATTGACCTTCAGCAGAAGACATTTCAAAAATCTGAGCCTCTTTCGCCTTCTATTGAGGTTACATCATAGAGACACCTCTAATTCTGAATTATAGTTCATTATAATTCATTCTGAAACAGAGATTCAGAGAAATGAACATTGATATCTGAATCGATGACTGCACTATGCAATGTTACAACTTTCCTGTGTTTCGCATGAGGAACATGCAGTTGTGTACACAAAGTAAAGTTAAATCTGCCATTCTATAATTAGGAACTGTTAATGGCCAGCATTCAAACAGAATCGCATGCGACAGAACGATTTCTGACGATGAACTTTTAAAATCGTCTCTCTATCTTGCACTAATACTGCTACTACTAGAGTTTACTACTGGGGTTATGGCACGAAGCTACCCCGGAATTATGCAAGTCACAAAATAGATGCCAATTTATTGGTATCTGTGAATATGACCAAAGACGTAATATTAATGCAACTAGTTTTCTTAACATTATTTAAATTTGCACTATTATATTTTAATTGTTTTTTTCCCCACTGTGCCTGAGTTTAAATGTATTGTTGGCTTAACTAAACCTGCAATATCAGTGCGCGATAATCAAGAATGTATTCATACATCAGGTATAATTTGGCCAAATGGCTGAGTTGGTAAGATTGTAACTGCTGTATATTTTAATACAAAAATAAGTTGGAATACGTCTGTGCTTTAGCATGCATTTTATTTTGTTTTATAATAAAGTTTTAAAGCCTCTAACAACTTTTTTTTATTTGTTTTCTTTATATCTAATCCTATGCAATCAGTTATCATTATTAAACTCGTGTGTTAAAGCTGGTTTAGAGGAGTACATACATAGAGGTGTATTCTGGTATGCACTTGTGAGGTCAGTGGTCATATAAAAAGGTCACTGTGAATAGATCTTGACAACATGAACAGTGTCTACTTTGTAATCCAAAAGAAAACCAAGTGTATATGTAAGGATGGGTTGTTTTTTAGATGCAAGATCTTGCATATAAAAGAGACATTCCACTTCAAACGGACCCCTGGCAGAGAGAATTACAAATTCTCACTTTCAAAGTGAGGATCACAAAAGGCTAATCAAATCAAAGGTACACGTGTCTGCCTTTCCCAACAAGTTCAGGAGGTCGCCCAAATGGGAATCGATAAATATAATAGTAAAATGCACTAAATTCATTCATTATTTATCTAATATCTATACAAATTTAGCTATAACTCTAACTGAGAAGAATAAGTGAAATGTATACAATGCAAACTATACAAAGTTAATTGGGCACAGGTTTAGATTTTACAGATAGTGGTGACATTTATTTACAGTTAGACTTTATCATAAGGAATGGACTTTATTTTTAGTAATGACTGTATTTGTGTGGTTAGTTAGTTAGTACTGTTTTTTGTGTGCCTTGATTATTTTGTTATTTTTTTTTATTTTTGGCCATCTGCTTCTAGCAATCTCATGTAAATTCCTTGTTGACTAGAAAAACAGCCTGGCATCAAAGGACGTCACCACTGTCATGACCTCAGGATTCCCCCCATGGCCTTTGATATTGCAATGTCCCTTTCTTTGATAAGCATCAGAATCCCTCCAAAGAAAGACACATTTAGGAAGCTCTCTAAGTTTACTGGGGCACAAAGTCCTGCAATGTATACACGTTTTTTGAAACCTAAGATTGACCTGTGTTAAACAAAAGCGGCTGTTTACTTGTAAATGTCATATCAGATGTCCTTTGTGAACATCAAATGTGTTGAGAGACAACAGTGCATTTGGTGCATGACGTTTCAGTGTACGAGTTACCTTTCAGTGCTTATATGCGATTATACAGCGACTATGCTGCGTTTTTTTATTTACCTGCCGAACTTAAAATAAGAATCTATTGATCGATATAAGCAACGCTGTGACTGCTCCCACCCTGTACCGAGTGCTGAAACAAAGCGGTCCCTGATCAATGACCTCTTGTCAGTGCAAACCCTACGTTTCTGTACAAAAGTGGATCCACCCTATAAGTGACACTTGTGACAACATAATGGGCTATTTCCCACCCCAATCCTTGCAGGACGCCAGGGTCAGAGGGAGTTCACAACAGAGATCCGGAGATACTGGGACATCACCCTCTGAAACTGCTCAAACTGACTTACAAGTGGTGTTGTCAATGACTGTCATACTTATTATTCTGATCTGTGTCTGCAGCACAGCAAGGCTAAATTCCTCATTATTCATACTTAGTAACCGTTATCCTGACAATAATTGGCATATATAAAGTTATGTTAGTTCTATAAAATTGTGTAATTGCTCATATATTTTGTGCAATAATTCTGGTGCATTTAATACATTTGAAATATATACATAGTATAGGTAAAAATCACATTATACAATATATTTGTTGGTTGTGCACTCAAGAGTCCTCCACTGGGCACCAAGAATACAGCACATGAGAACAAATACCTTTTACGAAGGCGTCAAAACTACTGCTGTATCCAACCAGAGCGTAAGACTCTATGAACCTGATCAGGGCGTAAGTGCGCTTTCCGCACACATGGAGTCACTAAAGTCCGCACACAAGACGTTAGCGCACTCGTATGACACTCCCCTCACACCTATAGACTTAAGGTGACTTCCGTGTCCCTAACCCTACCTTAACTTCTCTGCGCAAACTGCTGTGTGGTCGGAATGCTCAGACATTTGGAAGTGCTTAACCCCGCCCATGCTGTCCAATAGATACCTCCCCCCGCTCACACTGCAAAACATTCAAACGTGCAGAGCGCTGTCACGTCCCCAACGCACAAGAGGCTGAATGTATGGAAACCAGTTCAGTGCGTTCAGTGTTTCATTGCGTAACATCTGGTGTGCGCATTGCAAAACGCTCACAATGGCTGACTTACGCAAGTTGTAAATCTTCTGTCGTTATAAGTTCTGGATCACAGCTTATGTCCTTATGGGACGTTTGAACTTTTATGCTGCTTTCCCCTTCTTGGCAACACGAATATGTTTGACATCTCAACCGGTCATTCATATGAAAGAACACTTTATTGTATGCACCCCAAACTCCTCTGCAACCTTGAGGGGGTTCAAAACTCTGCCACCAGAGTGTGAAAGACCCACCAACCAGGTACAGTAAACAGTTAGTTGTTCAGGACTTTACAATATTCTGTCTGACAGTTGCGACAACAAACTTTAGGTATCATCAGGATAACTATCCACCTTATAGCAATCAGCGTTACATATCACACCCTTAGCAAGCAATCACACCAATTGCTTGTTAAGGGAGTGACATCGAATGCTCATTTTTAAAATTTTGAAAAGTTCCTACCCTCTTCACATGCATAGCTAGTGCTGGGTGCACATAATCCTGACTGACTTAGGAAGTCAACATCAAATGTGACGACTGCCCTGCAGAGGTGGCTGGTCCAAGAACAGTGGCCGGGCACCAGCAAGCATACCGACCTTAGTTCTCAAGCACCCTATTAAAGGCCCAGGGAGATGTCTGAGAAACTATCCCCTTGCTTTGTTCCTGTATACTGTAAATACGTGAAGGATAATGAACTGGATCCAGACTTATGGAAAATATCCGCATTCCGCATGTGTGCACAACAGACTTCCACCACAAATATGGATCCTCAGGCTCCAGACTTCTGTGGTGGAAGTCTATTTGATGGCGAGACGAGAAGTGTACAGAACGTATGTTAAGTGAAAGGTATTTAAATAGTACAGATTTCTGAGATGTCCCCATTTTATGTGGGCATTGCAAGTATATCTTAAGGTAGGATCCTGGGATCGTAACTCCTTTCTTGCACTGGCAGTGGCTCCTCCTTGCACACACAGGAGTTTGGATATGGTGTGGGTCCAGTTTTGGATTTCCATAGTCACTGTGCTCGGAGTGCCAGACGCAGCAGGAGCAGAGTTCTGGATCCAGTACTGTAATACAGGAAGTCTGAAGGTGGGTACACACAAGTGTGGGTCCCTGTTGTGAATGGCCCTATTTTGATAGGGCCGTTCACTCTCAGACAGTTCCAAACTGGCTGGGATATCGATTTCTTATATCGTAATGAGGCATAGCAATCGATCCCTGGATCCCTGAACACAGTGCTCAGAAAGGAAAGTAAGTATTCTATCCCCAACCCACTCCCTAACCCTAACCCTAAACCTAACCCTAAGTCCCCCCCTGCAGCCTAACCCTAAGTCCCCCCCCCTGCAGTCTAACCCTAAGTCTCCCTCCTCGCAGCCTAGCCCTAAGTCTCCCCCCAGCCTGACCCTAAGACTCCTTTCCCCGTAGTCTAACTCTAAGGGCCTCATTTACTAAGGTCGATTTTGAGCAGCGATTCCACATCGATCAACATATTCCCCGTAGCGAACGTCCCTATTTTGAAAGGGTCGTTCGCTCCCAGTCAGTTCGGAACTGGCTTGGAAATCGATTGCTCATGCGTCGAAGAGGCATAGCAATCGGTCCCCAGAGCACCGAACACAGTGCTCCGAAAGGTAAGGCTTCCCTACTCCCTTACCCTAACCCTAAGTCCCCCCTCCTGCAGCCTAACCCTAAGTCCCTTCTCCTGCAGCCTAACCCTAAGTCTTCCCCTTCCCCCCGAAAAGCAACTTTCGTCTGTCCCAACTTCGTAATGACATCCATCCATGCGGGGACTCACAATGGGTACACACTATAGCGGTTCAAAAAATCATATATTTTCTGACAATTAACATTAAACAGTTGAAAAGATGTGAGCAAATGATTTTGTGTACTTTGCATTGATCATACATGATGGGTGCAGGGTACACACTTGCATAATATCGTTAAAAACTATAGTTTAGCGTTTGATTGGAATGATAGTCGTAGTGTGAACACAGATTTATACAGACGGTGCCTTAGCAAAAATAAAAAATCCCAAGTCTAAAGAAGCAAATCTACCGTCAATAAAAATTATTAAAAAAACAAAAATAAAAAAAGTTTATTGAAAAATAGGGAAAACTTGTATTAAAGTGTGTTTGGACCTTATGAGGTCATTCCCTTCGAGTGATTGACTGATTAGTTGATTGATTGAGTTACTGAGTGGTTGATTGATTGACTGCCTCACCAGGAATTTATTACCATTTTCTCTAAAATAAATAAAAACTTAATTGTACTTTTAGAAATGAATTTCCCCTAAAATTTGTTCAGTAGTAGTCGGAAATGTTCAGCGATGATTATTTTCAGTTTCAAATAAGCAGAAAGTGAACAATTCAGTGAGAAAAGCTTTCTAGACATAGTGAATTGTCACATAAACATGGCCAGGGGGCGAATGAGGCAGAAAATGTTATGTGGGATGCTGCAATGTAAACGTCATGTGATGAATGGGCATTTTCTGCTTCTATATAATGTAATACGTGTAAGAGTGGGTGTAACAACACAGGGACCATGTAATGATCAGCTTGGGAGGTTTACTACAACAAAGATAACTGTCAGTGTGGAAGGAGTAGGTGGAAAGAGAAATGATCTTGACACCAGTGGGTTTAAAGACATCACAGTACGATGAAAGGCTTGAATATCAGAAACAGAGAAAGTTGTCCTATATAGACTGGTGTCTGTGCATCATATAGTGCGTTTAGTCTACTCTATGTGGTGGAGACCTTTAACATGCTGCCAGACCTCTCCTACTATTCAAAGACTTCTCATTGGTGGCTCTCTAACAGCATACACTATACAATATGAGTCATTATTTTAGTTCATAGCTGATTACTGACATTTGTTTTTTTTTTAGTAAAGTCTTTAGAAACCATTTATTTGTAAAGATGTTGTTGGAGATGTTTATTGGAAGAGAGTGAGAATATGCTAATGACACAAGCCAAGGAATGTCTATATACATTGAACTTAAAAGTTTGTGTAGATATAAGAAATCTTTGGAGGTTGGATTTTTAGTCAATAAAACTAAGTGACTACAGACATATACAATATAAAGAGGGGAAAAGGGGAATAGACACTGACAGTGATATTCAATTTTGTCTTGAGGCGCTCAATGCCGCAAAGACAGAGACAGCCTAAAACTCAAATTTGGCCAAATTTGTTAAAAAATTTTTTAAAGAAACATTTTTGTGTTTTACATGCTACATTCTTGCATTCTTGATTCATGACAGATACTTCGAGGAGAGGATATGGGACTGAATCCAAGATGAAGACAATTAATTTGCGATCCTATACTTCATACGTTAAAGGGACTGCACACCCCCTGTACATACACACCTTTGCTGCGTGGAACCCTACCTTAAGTGCACGCACATGAATAGGTCATGTACACAATGCAGGATCACACACACACAAGGGCTTAGCCAAGCTCTTACTATATGATCTGCATATGTTCCTTCACCCACCATGTTCACTCCTTTCTACTGTAAGAGAAGTACTAATGCATTGAAATGCAGCATTGGTCGGCTGCGTTCCGATGGGTATCTAATTTGCGCTACGCAGTAGGAGCGCACACCTGACTGGTACAAGCGGAATGCGTGAGTTACCTGTTGTTTTTATTTGTGTATCCATAACCTCTATACTTAATTTTTTCATTAACTCTCTTAAAGCATCCCTGTGGGTCACCATAGTCAGATTGTGTAAATGCCTGGAACTCACTTATGAACATAGCTGGATTAGGAATGGGACAAAAAGGGAGCCAATTTAACACCCTGGGAGCAGTGTTTATTAAGACTTTGTATTCCAACATTTAGGGTGGTAGCTGACTGAGAATAGGGTTCACTGGGGCCCCCACAAACATTGTCACTGGACGGGTGCCACAACCAGGGCGTGGAGTCTAACTAGGGCCTGGTTTTCACTAGAACTCCTGATGGTGGGGATAGGCTGGGCTGCAGAACAACTACCACAGAAGAAGAGGAAACGAAGATGAAGCAAGAAAGGGAGAGAAGGACGGAAAAAGCGGAGAAAGAGAACTAGGAAGGGACTAGTTCTGACAAACGACAAAAAGACAGATGGGACAAACTGGGACTAGCACACACAGAGGAGATACCACAGTCACAACCAGAGGAATGGGCCAGGAAGAAGTAGGAGAGAACGCAGGGTAACAAGGCAAAGAGACTGGGAGCAAGGCACTCAGATATCACAAAGATGCACAGAGGCAGAGCACAAGGCAAGAGCTAGACACAGACTAGAGGACAAAATATAACCAGCCCTGAGGGAGAGCACTTCTGGAGCTTAAAAAGGGTTGCTGCTGATTATTGATTGGCCAGCAGTCCGAAACAGTGGAAATGATTGGCTGGAGTCCTGTCAGCAATCACAGCTTCAGTCAACAGACAAGTGCAGGCTGTGCATGGTGCAATGGCCTGCAGGAAATGATTCCCACAGAGGCACTGGAACAGGACAGCAAACAAAGGTAATAACTTATATATCACCAGGATTAGAGTGGTGGCTTGTAATTTACAGAAGGCCACTCACGCAAATGGAGAGATATATGCTCACTCAGGACCGTATTCACACTAAGAAAGCTTGAAGTAGGTGTGGATAAGTATGTATCCACACATATCTTAAAGCTTCCTCCCCCGTCACCTAGGGCATTTAAGAGTGCTTTAAGGCTTCCCTAAGTTCCCATTTGTATTATCTTTCTTAAGAAGGAGAATACGAATGTTCTTTTTCCTACCCCGCCCTTCCCATACCTTCCCCCTCCCACTCTTCTTAAATCCTCCTTACGTACCTAAATGATAAGTAGATTGTGTAAATGAGCTACTATGCAAGTGTAGTAATTCATTTCTTATTTCCCCGCACTTGAGAAGACTAAGCTTAAGTGTGAACAAGGTCCTCAGTGTCTGGATTTAATATGTATGGACAGGATTCAGAACTACACTTTCATCTGTTCTTCAAACGTAAGTGTAGCCAAAATGAGCAATGCGCATGCTCACAGCAGGAGCGAGCACAGAAAGATGGGTGCAAGGCTGTACATCTGTCTGTGTCCACATCCGCCTCTACTGTGCCAGTGGAACGGGGAGTTCCATGATATTTAAATGAAAAAATGGGTGTTTTTCTTATTCAAATATCCACAGTAGTGGTGTACGGTGCCAGGGGAGAGTGTAGGTGGATGACCCAGGTCACTGTAATTATACAAATTGTAACAAAAAACCATACCAGCGCCAGCAAGCCATACCATCCATGGCCAACTGTGGCCTGTAATGTCCCCATTAGTAATTTAATAAAATACAGGACCTGCCCATTATAGTTAAAAATTTTGTAATATTAAATACAGTAAAATATATTGAAATCGTGCTTACCTGCATTGATGGGATCTTCATCTGTAAAGGTGTAAGCTTTTAATTCCATAGGAAGCCTTGTGAAAATAAAAAATCTCTGGTACGAATGCTGTGACACATGTCCTACTGTCAGGATATCCCGCCGCCGTGACAGGTCTGCTGTGACACATGTCCTGCTGTCAGGATATCCCGCCGCCGTGACAGGTCTGCTGTGACTGGCTTCTATTTATACTCTCTGTCAGTATGAGGGGGTTATATAAATCTCGTCACTGCCAATTCTAATATGGACCTACTACTTTTTTCATTACTAGTTAATGCCATCTGAGTGGCCATAGGTTTTAGATACTGGCCCTGATTCCCAGGTTCTGCGCCAGATGTTACATGTCGTATGTTCTTACGTATGGCATACAGAAGAACCTCCATAGAAGGGACGGGCCCTGCACATCTGCATGCTGAAACCCCGCCACACAGGCAGGGTTAAGCCAGGGTCGCCAACTTCTTAGAGCGGGAGATCCCGGAGGGAAGCCATAGATTTCTGCAAGGGGTCGGGGCTTAATGACGCAATTTATGCAAATCATGTCATTAAGCCTTGCCCCCTGTCAATCACTCCTGTAATCTCTAACAATTCAGGGGATGAGCGGGATTACAGTAGTAATTGCTGGCTGGTGGGGATTGTGGGAGCTTTGCCGACTCTCCCGGGATACTGGGAGAACTGGACAAATTTCGGGAGTCTCCTGGATATTCCGGGAGAGTCGGCAACCCTGGGTTAAGCATGCTAATGAAGTGCCGTGGATGGTGAGATGTGGACACAGATCCATGCGGTAAAGTTAAGGTAGGGTTCTGGATACTTAAGTCTCCAGAGCTCAGTAAGAAGGATTGGAGAGACAGGGGATTGCACTCTCCTCCTCTGTGCTTAATTACAGAGCTCCGTACGGACGTAAGTCTTATGGAGCTCTGAATCGGGTCCACTATCTTTAGCTGTAACGATACCATGCTGCGTGCATAGATCAGACGGAATCTACAGCTATTTGCAGATTAGGTAATTAACCATTGCTTCCTGTTGAAAAAATATGATGTGAGGGATATGTCTCTCTCAACACATCCTAACCACGAGTCCCAGGAGAAAGCAATAATGCTTTCCAGGAGCAGGGTTATTAATTATTGAATGACCTGACTTAGGTATATTGATATACTTATATTTGTTTAGCATTGAGGTTTTTGCTTATATATATATATTCTATTCATAATATACATTGAACTCTTGTATTACATGACCTGGATATGTCAGTGCTATTCTCATACTTTAATTTTTGGCTCAATATTGCATGTTCCACTGAGCATGTTATTCTGCAGCGAGAAAATGTGAAGTGAATATGAAGAACGAGAGACCGTATTCACTGTTAAGAAAGCTTGAAGTAGGTGCTGATTTGCATTTATCTACACCTACCTTAAAGCTCCCACCCATGCCACCACCCCCTTTTTTAATGAACCTGGGGCACTTAAGAGTGCCCTAGGGCTTCCCTAACGTCCCAAATTCAGCATAGTTTTGCCCAGGTATAACGTTCCACCTGATTTCCTCTTATTTTTATACTCTGGATCTGGTGTATAATAGCTTATTTGGTTTTCAGCAAGACATTGGTACCCTTTCTGTAATCTTTGTCTGTTGTCTCATTATTACATTAAAATTCACATTTTCTACTCTCTTGGCAGAATTCTGAAAATACCTGCTTCCACCACTAGGGGGTAGATACTGACCCAGGGCTTTTAGATCATTTGTCCTTAATCCATCCAGACATGCACTTATCTTTCTATCTGTCTGTCTGTCCGCCTGTCCGTCCGTACGTCTGTCCGTCTATCTATCTATCTATCTATCTATCTATCTATCTATCTATCTATCTATCTATCTATCTATCTATCTCAACCAGGACTCAACCAGGATTAGATGTTACAAGTGGTTGTATGAGCGCACACACATATCCAATTTTGGGTCCCATGATAGTTAAGATCAGAGGCGGAACTACCATTGGTACAACAGGTGCAATGGCACCGGGGCCCATGCTGATAAAAGGGCCCACAGCCATCATCACTGCACTGCTGAAGCTCCCCACCAAGCTACCTGGGATATCATCGGGGCCGAAGCATATTTTTTGCACCTGGGCCCACAACTCGCTAGTTCCACCTCTGGTTAAGATCAGACTGAATGCAAATTGGATAAGTGTGTACCCAGCTTTGCAGTAGATGTTGATCTCAGAGGATGGGGCTCTGAATATGGCTAAAGATGAATAATGAGTTCTTTGTTATAAGCAAACTGTGTAATATCATGTATTTATTAAAGATTTAGGCTCGGATACACAAGGGAACTTACACAAGTCATTTGCTTAATTCCCCTGATAAGCAACATAGGCACATGCATGGCAGATGTTACACTAATGTAGCTTCTAATGTATGAAGCTCCGATAAAGGTGACCACCCTTAACATACGCATCCAGCTTTAGGATATAGCAGTAGAAATTAAGGTAAGGTTCTGGACGATGTAAGTAAGTGTCCAGAACCCCGCACAAGAGAGGGGAGTGCCAGGGATGTACATGCATTGTTTCAGACCCCCGCAAGTACATAAATCTTTTTCCACTCTTCTGGTGTAAACTGTGATTACATCTTTTGTAGGGATATTGTAATTTGTGAATTAAAAATAATCATATCATATAATCATATCATATAATCACATATAATCGTATAAACAAGGTATGGGTGCTGCTGTTCAATACTGGATTAAAAGTTATTACTACACATTCAAACAAAAAGCATACAAAAAAATCTTACAAAGTAGGCCCAAAAACCCTGAACCGGATTCAGAGATCCGTTTTCACCTGGAGTTGCGTGCGTATTTGTAGGATCGGATGAACTGCGCATGCATAGTAACTTTATTTATGCTATTTACGTCGATTTTACGCACGGAAGTCCATTAGGCACGTACTTGGGAATCGCACTTGGGGACATATGTGCGGAGTGGCGTGGTTGAAATCCGTACGTTCAAAGTGACGTGAGACTGGGCGAGGGGATGCATTTAAATGGGCATTTGAGGGCACGGTTAGATAGATACGCACGTACGTACCTTAACATACGCCCAGATCTACACACGTAGGGATAAGGGTGCTCTATGGTGGTGTAAGTCACCGACAATATGTAAGTGTAAGGGTAGTGTCATGGGTGTTACCTTGCGGCGTGCGTATAATTGCGTGCCTTTAAAAAACGTATCTCTGAAACCGGTCCCCTATCCCTAGCTAGCTACAATCAATCAATCAATCAATCAATCAATCAAAAGTGACTGAAGCCTTTGAAAAAGAAAAGCTCAACATGAAAATACAATGTAGATATTTGTATAGCGGAGTCTAATAAAACAATGGGATGAAAAATAATTTACTGCTTACCGGAGAAACTATATAGAACTATTATGTTAACTCTGATCTCCATCACAACCATGAAATATAATTTAAAAAAAAATGTAGCACTGGGTAACCACATGATGAATGGGGATAGTTGGTAAGAGCTATAATGGAATATTAGTTATGCTGAACATGTTTGCCTGGAGGTAGCAAATCTGAAGTAAGATGAAGAACAATGTGATTACACAAATTCTCAAATGCACTGATCAATGAAACCAAATAAAATTATTTGGTAATATGTGAAACCTGAATTTGAGTTGCTGTGAGAGATGTAGTGTAAAGTATAAGAAGAACTGGGATAAACACAGTGTCTATTTATAAGCAGCTCAAGGAGAATCAAAATAGTGGAGCTTCCTTTTTGCTGTTTTGCTCAACTTAACACAGATCATCTACCATCTTTACCATACAAGAGCACTTAGAGGAACTGATTCAGACCACTGTGTGTTTTTACGCACACATGGAGGTCTGTAAATTCGCACGGAAGTGGGGAGTAGAGTGTGGGTCCACTTAGCGAATGGCCCTATATCGATAGGGCCTTTCGCTCTCAGCCAGTTTCAAACTGGCTGGGATATCGATTGCTTATGCCTCGATGAGGCATAGTAATTGATACCTGGAGCGCCGAACAAAGTGCTCTGAAAGCTAAGTACGTTTCCCCCAATCCACTCCCTAACACTAAGTTCCCTCCCCCCTCCGCAGCCTAACCCTAAATCCCCCCCCACAGTCTAACCCAGGGGTTGGCAACCCGCGGCTCTTTCAGCCGGCTGCTGCGGCTCCCTCCTAGAGGGCTACAAGTCCCGGTCCCTGGTGGTCTAGGAAGGCCACATAGTTTGGGACAGCGGGGCGCGGTCATATAGACTGCGGGCCAGCGTCTCTCACTCACAGGCGCTGGCATCTCTATTCATCTGATTATTGACATGAATATTACTGGGAATACAGGGCTCCTATGGGAGCCCTGTAGGACCAAATCACTTCCATTGAATAATGCTATGAGGTAGCGTTATTCATTGAAGCTGATTTGTTCCTACAGGGCTCCCATAGGAGCCCTGCATTCCCATTCAATAATCAGATGAATAGAGATGCCGGCGCCTGTGTCTGTGAGAGCCGCGAAGGAAGGAGCTTAAGGGAGAGCAAGATAGTAAGGTAAGTTACAGAGGAAGCTGGCACTTACAAAGGGGCACAGAGGAGGCTGGCACTTACAAAGGGGGCACATAAGGAAGCTGACACTTTTAAAGGGGGCACAGAGGAGGATGGCATTTACAAATGGGGCACAAAGGAGGCTTGCACTTATAAAGGGGGCACAGAGGAGACTTACACTTACAAAGGGGGGCACATAAGGAGACTGGCACTTACAAAGGGGGCCCAGAGGAGGCTGGCACTTATAAAGGAGGCACAGAGGAGGCTGGCACTTACAAAGGGGGCACATAAGGAGGTTGGCACTATATAAAGGGGACACAGAGGAGTCTGACACTTATAAAGGGGGCACACAGGAGGCTGGCACTTACGAAGGGGGCACATAAGGAGGCTGGCACTTATAAAGGGAGCACAGAGGAGGCTGGCACTTCTAAGGGGGCCCAGAGGAGGCTGGCACTTACAAAGGGGGCACATAAGGAGGCTGGCACTTATAAAGGGGACACAAAGGTGGCTGGCACTTATAACGGGGCAAAAAAGGAGGCTGGCACTCATAAAGGGGGCACAAAATGAGGCTAGCACTCATAAAGGGGGGCACAAAAGGAGGCAGGTCTAGAAATGGTA